>JAODUE010021889.1:0-23656 GCA_027564755.1 Amblyopsis hoosieri | reverse complement strand
CCGAGGCCTCCTCCCAGCTGGACGTGCCTGAAACACCTCCCAAGGGAGGCGCCCAGGAGGCATCCTTACTAGATGCCTGTACCACCTCAACTGGCTCCTTTCTGAGATCACACACTGTAAATCACTAATACTTTACATGTAGCCTACGCTGAATTTTGGGGGTTGGGAAGGTGTAACAGTAGCCGATACATTTCCAGACCATGTCATACAAATAGATGTTTTGTTAGAAACTTGATATTGTCTTCTTTCTTATTAATGGAGCCCAGCTGTCAGCGAGGAGACAGCCAGTGTGACGTAATGAGAAGGTGAGATTGTTAAAGCAGAGGACAACGGGCGAGTGAGGTCGAGCGCAAGAAAGAAGTTGTCGAATGAATTACTACATTTGGCTACTATTATTAATTTAAAAGACATTCAGCAGCAATGGATTTGTTACCCGCGCAAGAGGCTGCAAAAATCTATCACACCAATTATGTTCGAAATTCTCGAGCCATTGGTGTTATGTGGGCAATATTCACTATTTGTTTTGCCATCATCACCGTGGTGGTGTTCATTCAGCCATACTGGATAGGGGACAGCGTCAACACGCCACAAGCAGGCTACTTCGGCCTCTTTCACTATTGCATCGGCAATGCACTCACCTCAGAGCTTATCTGCAAGGGCAGCGTCCTGGACTTCTCCTCCATCCCCTCAGGGGCCTTCAGGACCGCCATGTTTTTTGTGGCGATCTCTATGCTGCTGATAGTGGGAACCATGGTCTGCTTCACTTTGTTCTTCTTCTGCAATGCAGGAAACGTGTACAGGATCTGCGCCTGGATGCAGCTGGCCGCAGGTAAACCAAGGGCCCAAACGACATCTATAGGCTATACATGTTTTAATAGAAGATAAATGAATTGATACCGCTGACAAATCAGAGTTAATATTAGGCCTATGTGGAAGCTTTATAGGATCCAGCCCTCATGATTCTCACATAGGGCATATAGGCTATTTATTGGAATTACCAAATGGGTCTAAGTTTGAGTTAAATTAGATATATCCCATAAATTGGGTGGGTAACCCAAAAACTGTATTGTTGTAGTTATGTTTTTACACCAACATAGTCTGTGGATGAATGAGCCCTATACTTACAATAAAGAAAAGCCTGTAATTGGGGTTAATTAATTTATGGTGTCATTACGCGTTCAACGCCTCCAGTTTCGCCAGTGGCATGTGTCCATTGTTACTCTAGCTCTGGGTGTTATCAACATGGTGCGAGCCAAGGGATCCTGTTTCAGGACAGATTGTGACACCTCCAAAGGGTGATTGCATGAAACATGACCTGTGTTGTTATCTGACCAGGGTTATCTACATTTGCAGGAAAACACCTCAGGCAAGGCCAAAAGACAACTAAATATTTTTTGATCTAGGTTTAGAAAGTGCACATTTTCATACAAAATCTAACAATTCTTAAAAAAAAATATTAAATGTTATATTTTATTTTTTATAGATTTATGTTCTGCATTTGATACAGTAGATCACATATTCATATTAGTCACCTTGAAACTGGGTTGGTATTAAAGGAACTGCTCTTGCCTGGTTCTGCTTTTATCTTACTAATAGATCTATCATTTTTTGTTTTAATGGGATAATTCTTCTTATTCCCAGTAATGTTCTTGGTCCTATATACAGTCATGTGAAAAAGAATGTACACCCTTTTTGGATACTATGGTTTTGCATATCAGGACATAATCATCTGTTCTTTAGCAGGTCTAAAAATGTGATAAATACAACCTTAGATGCAACACCACATGACAAATTAGAAATTGTGTCATGATTTATTTAACAAACATAAAGCCAAAATCTGGATGCCATGTGTGAAAAAATAACCCTTACTGATTCCATAGGATCAAATGCTAAGTAGCAGACAGATGCTGCTAATCAAATGCCCTTTATTCATTGATTATCAGCAAGTATGACCACCTCTATAAAACCCAAGGTTTTATCAGTTTACTGGTCTGGAGCATTCAGGTGTGTGTTAACACAATGCCAGGGAGCAAAGACATCAGCAATGATCTTAGAAGAGCAATTGTTGCTGCCCATCAATCTGGGAAGGGGTATATAAGGCCATTTCCCAACATTTTGAATCAAATCATTCTACAGTGAGAAGGTTTATTCAAAAGGTGAAGTTTTTCACACATGGCTTTTTCATTTTGGCTTTATAATTGTTAAATGTATCATTACACGGTGCAGTGGTGTTGTTCATCTGAGGTTGTATTTACCAAATATTTAGAACGGCCAAGGAACTGATGATTATGTCCTGACATGTAAAACCATAGAATACAAAGAGGGTGTACTTTCTTTGTCACGGCTGTATATCCTACTGTTTTCAATATGGGTCAAATAATGTAGGTACAAATGACAATATTAACTTCCACTGCTATGATATGCACGTTTATGTTATGCTAACTAGTACTGATGGCACAACTGTCACAAAATGGCCTCTGCATGGCTCACGGAACCTTAGACACTAGTGACTTAAAAAATAAGCCCAATCTTGGGATCCTCTCCTCCAGTACGACAAATTCAGCTCGTTATTTGGGTGTGACCTTTGACTGAGCTAGTTTTTGACTTCTACACATCCCTACAGTGTGGAGCACCCGATGTCAGTAAAGGGGTGTGTTTTTGTTTTCATCGGTTAAAATATCAACTTTCAACTTTCCTCCGGCATCGCGGACTCCACCTTTTAAAAGATATAAAGTTGTATCCTGCACTTTGGGCTTACTACAGTACAACAGCAGCAGTGTATGTGTATCAAGCCTCTGACTGTCTCCGTGTTGTCACCTGTTTCCACCCACAGCCGTGTTGATGGTGATGGGATGCATGATCTACCCAGACGGATGGGACGCGGCGGAGGTGAAGCGTATGTGTGGCCAGCTGACGGACAAATACAGCCTGGGGAACTGCACCGTGCGCTGGGCTTACATCCTGGCCATTATCAGCATCCTGGATGCCCTCCTCCTGGCCTTCCTGTCCTTCACGCTTGGAAACCGGCAAGACAAACTGCTGCCGGAAGACTTTGAAGTGGAGGGGGCAGGAGAAGGTATAATAAGCAAGCTGTTTTAGTTAAAGGATATCTCTCGTTAATCTGACTTCATCTGCCTCGTGTGTGCGTTCTAAAGTACTTAAACATATGTTACAATGGGCTTTAATCTCCAGTATTATGTACACAATATAACTTGATATTGTTCTTCTTTACAGGAAAATCCTAAAAATCACTGACGACTGTGGAAGAGAGCCTGGTAATCATTCAGGTTCGAGAGGTTTTTCCAGGCCAAACTGTCCACTGACACCTGCTACAGTCGTTTATGCCTAGTTGTCATTTGTCACATAACATAATTAACTGACTTGAAATATTTACTTTTGCCTGACAATGAAGCAATATTCAATTATACAATAATTCAGCAGGAACATGTTTAAATGTATAGTGCACAGTAGGTTTAGCTGCGTTTAACTGAAATCCAAACCAAGCATTGAGGACACATTAATAATCTTCGTACATTATGACTTTCCAGTACATCTAAGGAAAGATATGGACAATATTTAACTGGCTATACTGTAGATACAAAAGAGCTTACACACTTATTCCAAATGCTTTATTTAAACAACACTATCCATGTTAATCTTGCTAAGACATAAGATTTCTTAAAAACTGTACACAGCGTTAATATACAGAACAAGGCAAACTCTTTGGTACAGGTATATACAGCGTTTATTTTCACTTAAGTTGGGCTTTTCAACATGCCATCTTACTGAAAACCTTCCAATCATCATGTTCCTGAATTGTAATAAGTTTGAGAATACCAGCCTCCCATGAGAATGAAAGATCTCATTAAAAGTGATCACACTAAATGTTTTTTTTAATGGGCTAAGTTTGACCTACAGCATCACAGTTACAGATGTTCATTTAATAAATTATAACAAGTTGTTTTGACTGGAAATTGTGTGCATACCCTAAGAAGGCCGTAACCACATACTGAACATTTGGGAGGGGGTATTGTTGAAGCCATAGCTCGAATTGTTTGTAACTTATTTAGATTTGGTTATGGTACGGTAAGATAATGTTTGTGAATTGTGAATGAATATATTAAACAGTATTCAGACCACCTTGTTGAAATCATCTCTAATATGAAGTTCATGGCAGACTGTAGTGGAAGTAGTTGGGCTTAGAAAATGCAAAAGTTACTTGCAAAGAAATTCTCTTCCCTAGTGTTAGTGTAAATCCCCTGGGTCTTTCTTGAAGATCTGTGGATAGGGTTAGAAAAGGACGAGGAAACCGTTACATTTGTAGTCATCTATCAAAAACAAACATGTCAAGAGGTTGAACCTGAGAACAAGAACTATGTAAGCAGTTGTCTATAGCTATTGCCTTTGCGTGAAATCATCCACCGATGCTAGTCCGCTCATAAATAAAAACTGGTACAGTAAAAACCCACTCCTCTCCTATAACTGTCTCTCTCTCTCTCTCTCTCTGCCATTGTTGAGCGCACTTGGGGGAGAAAGGGGTTGCCGAATATTTGGTCAGTGTATACGGTGGTTACGGCCCTGCAAACCCCCCCCACAGTCCATGTTGATCTGTCACCCCAATGTGCAACATCCTTATATGACTCTACAAAATACAATAAAAAAAAATAAAAAAAATTCCTTATAGATGTAGTTTGGTTAAAACAAAGGAAAACAGCACTAGTGCACTCGTAAGAGAAGAGGATAGTGAGTCAATTTTATGGAAACAAAACTGCGCATAAAAGGGCTACATACCCTTGCTTGGTTTTCAGTTCAGTGTGTGATTGAACCAAACAAAGATGAGTCACTAGCAATACAAGTTAGGGTTCTTTTAAAAAGGACGGGCTAAGGGAGCGCAGCAGTTTGAGCCAACAGGACCACGATGAATCAACCCACTAGGTTTCCCGATGTTATCGGTACACTGGGAGAGGAGAAGCAACATGTACATAATTACCTTATTAATAATAAAGAACTACAAAAACAAAAGAATAACAAAGACAAAAAAAAAGTATAGAACACCAAAACAACGAACAAGAAATAAATATTAATCCGATATGCCCAAATTGGAAAAGTGATCTGTTGCAGTCTCTTGAGACAGGAAAGGGAGGTGCATGGCAGGGGATCGCCACTAGAGGGCAAGCCAAGGGTGGCGGAGGCATTCCGCTGCTGTAGCCCTTTTCTCAGGGATGAGCTCCAACATGGGGAGCAGGAAGTCAGTGAAGCACTCTGCTTCTTCACTGGGCCACTCATACTTGTCAACCAACACCTCTAGCAGGCCCCATGGCTTGAGCTTGGTGATGTGCTTCAAGTCACCTGAGAAAACAAGCAGCGTTAGTTAACAACTCAGGGGACTCAAACAGCAAAGACATTATTCAGAACTGGAAGCGAGGCGGAAGGGAGTGAACCAGCTTAGCCCATGCACCATAATGAATGGTTTAGTGAGGGTCCAGGGTCCTTACTCCAAGTCAAATGTAAAAAATCCACATTTTCATTACCTATTGCCTAATAAAAGGGAAAAACAGCCCAAAAAGATGTCTGTGTAATAAGGACAGCCAGCATGGCAACAATAGATACACTTTAATATTAATGTGACGATGTTTTGCATAGGTACTACATTCAGACTAATAGTTTCAAGATATATTGACAAATGTCTAAAAATGTAATACCACACCCATTTTGATGAATGCAAACAACACTTTAAATATTCTACCAACAACATTCCTTGATGGGACCCCAAAAATTATCAAAAACCACAAGTTTCCAATTCCATGTCTCGAACAGACGCTAGAATTCCAAGATATTCTACAAGTCCCATAACCAGTGGGAACGAGTGAGACCCATGTATTTATGTTTAGCTTGTAACACTTACAGCACAAGTAGGTCACGGACACGCAGAACTTTTAAAGTTGAAATCAACGAGCAGCAACCGACGTTCAACAACTCTATTTTTACCTTTCTTGGTGAAAAAGTCCTTGGAATACTTTCCCGCCGTTACGAGTCTGCGTGGGACACTCCCCAGCAGCTCGATGACCAACGCTATGTGGTCTACGCAGTCAGAACCGCAGTTCCACAGAGGGGGGGAGGACAGACGAGACAAGACACAGACAGACAGACAGAGCCGTCAGACAGGGTCCCAGGACTCGGCCCGCCCCGGGGAGTTTTGCATGGAGGGCAGAGGAGATGGAGGGTGGCCGCAGCTGACGGCATTCGTTTCACAACCAGGACCAGCGGCTATGTAACCGTAGGGTGTTATTACCTCATGGCCCTGCTATCGTCGTGACAGACAAGATTTCTGTTGCATATATAAAAAGAGCCCATTTCAATTAAAAGCTTTCAGTGTTAGTCTGTGAAAGTCAAACTCAATCAGGTGTGTGTGTGTGTGTGTTATAATTTAAATGACTCTCAGCCCACAACAACTACTTATTTAAAAAGCACCATAATATAAAAGGCTGTTCCGTAACTGAGAGTTAAGCCATCTGGCATCAGCTGCTGCATAACGCATTGGTGCTGGCCCTTTATCACGCAACAGGACCAGGAGCCAGACGGTGCCCCGTCTGCTGCGACCTCTGCCCTCGCCGCCTCGCCGCTCCCGGCGTTCCCAGGGGAGGGCCCCAGACACAGGGAGGCATACCTCTCTTAGTGAAGTATTCCTGTGAGAATTTCCCAGTCAGAGCATAGTGGCGCGGGATTTTACCCAGCAACTCTATTATGAGCGCAAGGTGGTCTGGAGGAGAAGCGAGGAGAGGTGGCGGAGGGGGTGGGGGGTGGGGGGGGGGGGGAGAGAGACAGAAGAACCACGTGGATCAATGTATTAAGACACACAATGAATGATGGCTTAGTATGACATGAAGCATGACAAAACCACTGTGTTTTACATGTACACCTTAACTACATCTTAAACAGGTTCATTTACACCTTAAACAGGTTAACTACATATTAAACAGGTTAACTTACACCTTAAACAGGTTAACTACATCTTAAACAGGTTAACTTACACCTTAAACAAGTTTCAACACATACAACTCAAATGGGTGGGGGACGACGACATTGAAGATTTTGAAACAGTGCATAATGGTTATACATCATGTACCACAGCCAAACACACACACACACAATTTATTTGTGTGCGTGTGCAAACACACACAAACAAACACACACACGCGTTATTGATTTTAATCTAGTGAAACATTTCTCCTGGAGAAGAAGTGGCAGCACACTATTAGGCGAAGCGGCTTAAAGATGAACGTACAGCAAATGGAAAAGGCAGAGAGAGCACATCTCGGCACACGATTGACGTGCCTCGGCAGAATTAAGTCAGTACACACCTCAGGCTGACTAGCACAGGAATGTTAGCATAAGACAAGCGTCTAACAAAGCAATGGGGTTGGGGTGTGGGTGAAGAGATGGAGGGAAAGTGGAGAGAAGGGACCCCCCCCGCCCATCTTCAGCAGTAGTGAAATATAGCTCCACATGTTAAGAGGGGAGGGAAATGGACACAGGAACACTTGTACTCACAACATTACACCACTGGGTTTTCCTTCTGTTCAATACAATTGTATATACGAATTTTAAAATCAAAATGCAAATTTGTTGTTTTGGAGTACTTTGGGGGGGGGGGGGGAGAAGAGTACCAAAATGAAGATCCGGTTGAAGGAAAACTATTTCACAGTAGGCATTACAGTTTAAACTGGCCAATGCAAAAGATAGTGCCAAACATCTGAACGAGTTGCTAGAAAACTAACAAACGGCACAATAGCAACACTAAAATAACTTAAATATGAGGGGTGGTCAGGACGTTGTGAGGTGCACTATACCTTCATCCCTGGAATAGTCTTCCCCAGAATGTGGCTCGAACAAGTAGTCCCCTGTGGCCAGTTCAAAGGCCTGGGAACACAAACAGACTATATAAAATCGCCGGATACAGATACGTCATGTGTGTTTGGAGATGTTGGACAACATGCCCCCCTCTCTATAATTTGTAGTAACACATTAGGACAGTGGGTTCCCAGAGGTTTTGGTTCGTGACGTCCGCAAATGGCTCAACAGGAAATTAGATGCATCAAGGGAGGCAGGATATTTAACTCTGAAATCAACCCAAAATGCTTCTGCCAACCAGTCAATCAACGATGTCCTTATATCCTTAGCTCCCATTGGTAGTTGCCTCCATAGTGTTGCCTGAAGTTGAGATTATTTTATCTTGCTGAGCGTTATGTTATAGCTGAGTGTTATTTCACCCGTCGTCGCTTCAAGTTGCTGAATCTCACCTACGTTCCATTGTCTGCCTCTCGTTACTACATTGCTGCTGGTCGTTTGCCCTGTGTCCTGGGCGTCAGTCACACCACGGCCTGTGTGTGTGTGTGTGTGTGTGTGTGTGTGTGTGCGTGTGGCGAGGAACTGTGTTCGGGGCTTCAGTCACACCACGGCGTGCGTGTGTGTAACATGTTGCAGTTAACAGACTCACCATGCAGGCTGTGCTCCATATGTCGGCCGGCGTGCTGTAGCCAGCGCCAATAAGCACCTCCAAAGACCTGTACTGACGTGTCTGGATGTCTTCTGTGAAGTGCTTTTGCTGAAGAGGGAAACGCAGAGGAACAAAAGCAACCCTGAGGCGCAAGACTGACGCCAGTGTTTTCACAAATACTCCTGAAAGACTGAAAGCCAATTCACTTTGTAAAGCTTTTGCAACATTAAGTCCATGTAATAGACTGAATGCATCGTGTTGAATATAAGAACTATACGACATTATGGGGGTTGAAGTTTACCGTTTTGCAGTTAATCTCAGTTACAAATGGTAATGTTGAAGACACCATTTTAAATATTGTCACTCTGATAGGCTTTACATTATAATCTACAAACCTATTTACTCCCTGCTGCATTCAGAATGGTAGTGCACACTTGAATGAGGAAGTCCCCGAGGTCATTAGCAGACAACTCACCACCCAACAGGCGTTGCCCAAGTCTGCTATCTTGACCCTGATCTTGTCTGCGTTGACTGGCTCCAGGGGGTTGACTAGAAGGGCTCCCGCTGCTAGCTTGCCTGCGCCATCACAACAAGAGAGACGGAGGGAAACAGGCACAGTGCACACTCCAAGTTAGCAGAGCTGCTAAACATATACACACACACGGACCCACAGGCACAGGTCAGCACACACACACACTATGTGATTTAAATCCAGGGTTAATGTAAAAGATCGATGTGAAAAATATTATGGGAATTTCACAGTTTTTTTAAGTTTAGTGCGGTAACTGCACTAAACTTATCATTTACGGCATTTTGCAGACATTTTTATCCAAAGTGTAGTACACTTGTCAATAGTTGGACAGGTCATACACCAGCAATAAAAATACACCGATCAGCCATAACATTATGACCACTAACAGGTTGTTACGAATTATTACCTAAAAGTATATAAAGACACAGTAGGCAAAACCCCTAACCTGAAAGATACAGAAGTTGGAAAGAACAGAAGTTGGATGAGCAATCAAGGCATGTGTGAATGAGGTGAGTGTTACCGGAGAAGTAGGGAATGATCTGCCCTCCAAGTTACGCTCTCTCCGTAACGCTCCTCTCGCACGGACCGCCCACTCCGACGTTGATCCTCATGTTCATTGTCCAAAAAGAAACATTAAGCAAAAGAAAAACCAACGGGAGGAAAACTACTTGTCTCTGAGGGTATATCGTATCTCCTGTGTCGGACTTCACTCCAGGAAAAACAGGTGCTTCTACTTATGGATTAAATGAAGGCGGGAACACTTCCAAACTGCACGCGGCTACAAAGCATGCAGTGTATTGGTGCAACCCACCAATCCACACATCAGCACAAGAAACCCATCCAACAAAGAAAAGAAAACAACAAACTTAAAAGTAGGAAAATCCCTACCTCTTATCCTAACACAGGTGAAGTGAATAACGCAGATAAGCTCGTTATCATGGCACCTCTTAGTGGGTGGGACATATTGGGACACTTTGTCCTCATGTGTTAGAATCAGGCAAAATGGGCGTGAGTAAAGGATCTGAGCGACTTTGATAAGGGCCAAACGGTGATGACTCCAAGACTGCAGCTCTTGTGGGGTGTTCCCGGTCCGCAGCGGTACCCATGAAGGGAGGGGTCCAGAAGTGGTCCAAGGAAGGAGACGTGGCGACAGGGCCATGGGCGGCCAACATAACGTTATGGCTGATTGTGTGTATTAGAATAGTTACCTAAACTCGTCATCATGGCTACACAATAATGTCAATAGATCATTAAATCAAAACAAAATTGCTAATGGCCTAAATAAACCTGATTTCAAAATTGACCTCCATACCCGAGCAGCCGTGGTATGTGTGCAGCATACAGAGCTGGTACACACCATGGCTGGTGAACGTCACGCAGCACTAGGGATGGCACGATCCAATTTTTGTCTGTCCCGATACCGATAACGATACAGGCACTTTGGGTATCGGCCGAGTACCGATCCCAATGTTAAATTAAGTTTTAAGTGAAGTTGCAAAGTAAATGACAGCCAATCTCTATTTTAGGACTTAAATGCATTTTATAAACCTGCTGCTGATACTGTGGCCTAGGTAGGTTAGACATGGCTTATGCTTGACAATAGACCTACGTGTGTAAACGAATGTAATTGGATCAGCCCCATGGATCGGTTAAAACTGTCCAATTGTCACCGATACCCATCCAGCTATTCAAGTCAGTATCGGACCGATTTCCGATATCAGTATGGTATCGGTGCCATCCCTACGCAACACCATACACACCCACTGACCATTGCTCAAGCTGTCCTGGGTTCCATAGCTGGGCCTCTCCGCCGCAGTCTCCAGGCACCGGCTGTGCTCCCGGTCGGCGTCCTCCCGGCCACCAGAGGGGGCCCTCTCCCTGCCCTCGCGGCGGTGAGCGCCCCTGTCCCCGGGCGTAGCGTCCGGCGGCTCTGGGAGCCCATCAGGGTCCGCCCCGTTGCAGACGGGGTGAGCCGGGGGCGACGTCTCCCGGTCGCCCCCCTGGGCGTAGCGGTCTTCCGCGTTGCCGTTGTGTTGGTCCTCGTCCCTCCTCCGCACCTGATTCCCACCCACCCCGTCCACCTCCCCCCCGTCGTCCTCGTGTGAGAGGCCATTACAGTTCACTTCCCCCAGGCCCTCTGGTCCCTGACGTGTCACGTCTAAACTGTCCCCACACTCTGGCAACAGCAGGAGGGAAGGAATAAAGCACACACAAACACAGGGTCACAACGTGTAGCGCTAATAGGAGTTATACTAATGTTGTTGTAATGTACGATGACTACTGTGGCAGAATCAAAGATACCGACGGGCAAAAATTAATTAACCTGAACATGAGCGTATGAACATATTTCAAAAAGTGATTACTGGAAAATGTCTTGCCGCTGGAGATTTGTAGTCAGGACAACGCAATAACAAATAAAAACAGTAAAAAAAAAAAAAGTTTAAAAATGTAGTCTGTAGATTGCTGATATTTGAACTCAATCACAACAAAAACACTGCTCCCTTCAATGCAATAACGCATTAATAATAAGAAGAAGAAGGTATCATCATCTTCTTCTGTTGTTATCCCATGCCTGAGGCATAACAACAGAGCTGCAGCACATTAGAAGCCATAAACTACAACATGAAATGCTAGTGCTCACAAACAACACTGTACCTGCTGTCAATATTAAAAGATGGGGTCAGCGTTGCAGAAGAAGGAAAAAAAATCTATCTATATCTATCTATATCTATATATATATAGATATATATCTATATATATCTATATCTATAGATATATATATCTATAGATATATATATATATATATATATCTATAGATATATATATCTATAGATATAGATATATATAGATATATATCTATATATATATAGATATAGATAGATATAGATAGATTTTTTTTCCTTCTTCTGCAACGCTGACCCCATCTTTTAATATTGACAGCAGGTACAGTGTTGTTTGTGAGCACTAGCATTTCATGTTGTAGTTTATGGCTTCTAATGTGCTGCAGCTCTGTTGTTATGCCTCAGGCATGGGATAACAACAGAAGAAGATGATGATACCTTCTTCTTCTTATTATTAATGCGTTATTGCATTGAAGGGAGCAGTGTTTTTGTTGTGATTGAGTTCAAATATCAGCAATCTACAGACTACATTTTTAAACTTTTTTTTTTTTTACTGTTTTTATTTGTTATTGCGTTGTCCTGACTACAAATCTCCAGCGGCAAGACATTTTCCAGTAATCACTTTTTGAAATATGTTCATACGCTCATGTTCAGGTTAATTAATTTTTGCCCGTCGGTATCTTTGATTCTGCCACAGTAGTCATCGTACATTACAACAACATTAGTATAACTCCTATTAGCGCTACACGTTGTGACCCTGTGTTTGTGTGTGCTTTATTCCTTCCCTCCTGCTGTTGCCAGAGTGTGGGGACAGTTTAGACGTGACACGTCAGGGACCAGAGGGCCTGGGGGAAGTGAACTGTAATGGCCTCTCACACGAGGACGACGGGGGGGAGGTGGACGGGGTGGGTGGGAATCAGGTGCGGAGGAGGGACGAGGACCAACACAACGGCAACGCGGAAGACCGCTACGCCCAGGGGGGCGACCGGGAGACGTCGCCCCCGGCTCACCCCGTCTGCAACGGGGCGGACCCTGATGGGCTCCCAGAGCCGCCGGACGCTACGCCCGGGGACAGGGGCGCTCACCGCCGCGAGGGCAGGGAGAGGGCCCCCTCTGGTGGCCGGGAGGACGCCGACCGGGAGCACAGCCGGTGCCTGGAGACTGCGGCGGAGAGGCCCAGCTATGGAACCCAGGACAGCTTGAGCAATGGTCAGTGGGTGTGTATGGTGTTGCGTAGGGATGGCACCGATACCATACTGATATCGGAAATCGGTCCGATACTGACTTGAATAGCTGGATGGGTATCGGTGACAATTGGACAGTTTTAACCGATCCATGGGGCTGATCCAATTACATTCGTTTACACACGTAGGTCTATTGTCAAGCATAAGCCATGTCTAACCTACCTAGGCCACAGTATCAGCAGCAGGTTTATAAAATGCATTTAAGTCCTAAAATAGAGATTGGCTGTCATTTACTTTGCAACTTCACTTAAAACTTAATTTAACATTGGGATCGGTACTCGGCCGATACCCAAAGTGCCTGTATCGTTATCGGTATCGGGACAGACAAAAATTGGATCGTGCCATCCCTAGTGCTGCGTGACGTTCACCAGCCATGGTGTGTACCAGCTCTGTATGCTGCACACATACCACGGCTGCTCGGGTATGGAGGTCAATTTTGAAATCAGGTTTATTTAGGCCATTAGCAATTTTGTTTTGATTTAATGATCTATTGACATTATTGTGTAGCCATGATGACGAGTTTAGGTAACTATTCTAATACACACAATCAGCCATAACGTTATGTTGGCCGCCCATGGCCCTGTCGCCACGTCTCCTTCCTTGGACCACTTCTGGACCCCTCCCTTCATGGGTACCGCTGCGGACCGGGAACACCCCACAAGAGCTGCAGTCTTGGAGTCATCACCGTTTGGCCCTTATCAAAGTCGCTCAGATCCTTTACTCACGCCCATTTTGCCTGATTCTAACACATGAGGACAAAGTGTCCCAATATGTCCCACCCACTAAGAGGTGCCATGATAACGAGCTTATCTGCGTTATTCACTTCACCTGTGTTAGGATAAGAGGTAGGGATTTTCCTACTTTTAAGTTTGTTGTTTTCTTTTCTTTGTTGGATGGGTTTCTTGTGCTGATGTGTGGATTGGTGGGTTGCACCAATACACTGCATGCTTTGTAGCCGCGTGCAGTTTGGAAGTGTTCCCGCCTTCATTTAATCCATAAGTAGAAGCACCTGTTTTTCCTGGAGTGAAGTCCGACACAGGAGATACGATATACCCTCAGAGACAAGTAGTTTTCCTCCCGTTGGTTTTTCTTTTGCTTAATGTTTCTTTTTGGACAATGAACATGAGGATCAACGTCGGAGTGGGCGGTCCGTGCGAGAGGAGCGTTACGGAGAGAGCGTAACTTGGAGGGCAGATCATTCCCTACTTCTCCGGTAACACTCACCTCATTCACACATGCCTTGATTGCTCATCCAACTTCTGTTCTTTCCAACTTCTGTATCTTTCAGGTTAGGGGTTTTGCCTACTGTGTCTTTATATACTTTTAGGTAATAATTCGTAACAACCTGTTAGTGGTCATAATGTTATGGCTGATCGGTGTATTTTTATTGCTGGTGTATGACCTGTCCAACTATTGACAAGTGTACTACACTTTGGATAAAAATGTCTGCAAAATGCCGTAAATGATAAGTTTAGTGCAGTTACCGCACTAAACTTAAAAAAACTGTGAAATTCCCATAATATTTTTCACATCGATCTTTTACATTAACCCTGGATTTAAATCACATAGTGTGTGTGTGTGCTGACCTGTGCCTGTGGGTCCGTGTGTGTGTATATGTTTAGCAGCTCTGCTAACTTGGAGTGTGCACTGTGCCTGTTTCCCTCCGTCTCTCTTGTTGTGATGGCGCAGGCAAGCTAGCAGCGGGAGCCCTTCTAGTCAACCCCCTGGAGCCAGTCAACGCAGACAAGATCAGGGTCAAGATAGCAGACTTGGGCAACGCCTGTTGGGTGGTGAGTTGTCTGCTAATGACCTCGGGGACTTCCTCATTCAAGTGTGCACTACCATTCTGAATGCAGCAGGGAGTAAATAGGTTTGTAGATTATAATGTAAAGCCTATCAGAGTGACAATATTTAAAATGGTGTCTTCAACATTACCATTTGTAACTGAGATTAACTGCAAAACGGTAAACTTCAACCCCCATAATGTCGTATAGTTCTTATATTCAACACGATGCATTCAGTCTATTACATGGACTTAATGTTGCAAAAGCTTTACAAAGTGAATTGGCTTTCAGTCTTTCAGGAGTATTTGTGAAAACACTGGCGTCAGTCTTGCGCCTCAGGGTTGCTTTTGTTCCTCTGCGTTTCCCTCTTCAGCAAAAGCACTTCACAGAAGACATCCAGACACGTCAGTACAGGTCTTTGGAGGTGCTTATTGGCGCTGGCTACAGCACGCCGGCCGACATATGGAGCACAGCCTGCATGGTGAGTCTGTTAACTGCAACATGTTACACACACGCACGCCGTGGTGTGACTGAAGCCCCGAACACAGTTCCTCGCCACACGCACACACACACACACACACACACACACACACACAGGCCGTGGTGTGACTGACGCCCAGGACACAGGGCAAACGACCAGCAGCAATGTAGTAACGAGAGGCAGACAATGGAACGTAGGTGAGATTCAGCAACTTGAAGCGACGACGGGTGAAATAACACTCAGCTATAACATAACGCTCAGCAAGATAAAATAATCTCAACTTCAGGCAACACTATGGAGGCAACTACCAATGGGAGCTAAGGATATAAGGACATCGTTGATTGACTGGTTGGCAGAAGCATTTTGGGTTGATTTCAGAGTTAAATATCCTGCCTCCCTTGATGCATCTAATTTCCTGTTGAGCCATTTGCGGACGTCACGAACCAAAACCTCTGGGAACCCACTGTCCTAATGTGTTACTACAAATTATAGAGAGGGGGGCATGTTGTCCAACATCTCCAAACACACATGACGTATCTGTATCCGGCGATTTTATATAGTCTGTTTGTGTTCCCAGGCCTTTGAACTGGCCACAGGGGACTACTTGTTCGAGCCACATTCTGGGGAAGACTATTCCAGGGATGAAGGTATAGTGCACCTCACAACGTCCTGACCACCCCTCATATTTAAGTTATTTTAGTGTTGCTATTGTGCCGTTTGTTAGTTTTCTAGCAACTCGTTCAGATGTTTGGCACTATCTTTTGCATTGGCCAGTTTAAACTGTAATGCCTACTGTGAAATAGTTTTCCTTCAACCGGATCTTCATTTTGGTACTCTTCTCCCCCCCCCCCCCCAAAGTACTCCAAAACAACAAATTTGCATTTTGATTTTAAAATTCGTATATACAATTGTATTGAACAGAAGGAAAACCCAGTGGTGTAATGTTGTGAGTACAAGTGTTCCTGTGTCCATTTCCCTCCCCTCTTAACATGTGGAGCTATATTTCACTACTGCTGAAGATGGGCGGGGGGGGTCCCTTCTCTCCACTTTCCCTCCATCTCTTCACCCACACCCCAACCCCATTGCTTTGTTAGACGCTTGTCTTATGCTAACATTCCTGTGCTAGTCAGCCTGAGGTGTGTACTGACTTAATTCTGCCGAGGCACGTCAATCGTGTGCCGAGATGTGCTCTCTCTGCCTTTTCCATTTGCTGTACGTTCATCTTTAAGCCGCTTCGCCTAATAGTGTGCTGCCACTTCTTCTCCAGGAGAAATGTTTCACTAGATTAAAATCAATAACGCGTGTGTGTGTTTGTTTGTGTGTGTTTGCACACGCACACAAATAAATTGTGTGTGTGTGTGTTTGGCTGTGGTACATGATGTATAACCATTATGCACTGTTTCAAAATCTTCAATGTCGTCGTCCCCCACCCATTTGAGTTGTATGTGTTGAAACTTGTTTAAGGTGTAAGTTAACCTGTTTAAGATGTAGTTAACCTGTTTAAGGTGTAAGTTAACCTGTTTAATATGTAGTTAACCTGTTTAAGGTGTAAATGAACCTGTTTAAGATGTAGTTAAGGTGTACATGTAAAACACAGTGGTTTTGTCATGCTTCATGTCATACTAAGCCATCATTCATTGTGTGTCTTAATACATTGATCCACGTGGTTCTTCTGTCTCTCTCCCCCCCCCCCCCACCCCCCACCCCCTCCGCCACCTCTCCTCGCTTCTCCTCCAGACCACCTTGCGCTCATAATAGAGTTGCTGGGTAAAATCCCGCGCCACTATGCTCTGACTGGGAAATTCTCACAGGAATACTTCACTAAGAGAGGTATGCCTCCCTGTGTCTGGGGCCCTCCCCTGGGAACGCCGGGAGCGGCGAGGCGGCGAGGGCAGAGGTCGCAGCAGACGGGGCACCGTCTGGCTCCTGGTCCTGTTGCGTGATAAAGGGCCAGCACCAATGCGTTATGCAGCAGCTGATGCCAGATGGCTTAACTCTCAGTTACGGAACAGCCTTTTATATTATGGTGCTTTTTAAATAAGTAGTTGTTGTGGGCTGAGAGTCATTTAAATTATAACACACACACACACACACCTGATTGAGTTTGACTTTCACAGACTAACACTGAAAGCTTTTAATTGAAATGGGCTCTTTTTATATATGCAACAGAAATCTTGTCTGTCACGACGATAGCAGGGCCATGAGGTAATAACACCCTACGGTTACATAGCCGCTGGTCCTGGTTGTGAAACGAATGCCGTCAGCTGCGGCCACCCTCCATCTCCTCTGCCCTCCATGCAAAACTCCCCGGGGCGGGCCGAGTCCTGGGACCCTGTCTGACGGCTCTGTCTGTCTGTCTGTGTCTTGTCTCGTCTGTCCTCCCCCCCTCTGTGGAACTGCGGTTCTGACTGCGTAGACCACATAGCGTTGGTCATCGAGCTGCTGGGGAGTGTCCCACGCAGACTCGTAACGGCGGGAAAGTATTCCAAGGACTTTTTCACCAAGAAAGGTAAAAATAGAGTTGTTGAACGTCGGTTGCTGCTCGTTGATTTCAACTTTAAAAGTTCTGCGTGTCCGTGACCTACTTGTGCTGTAAGTGTTACAAGCTAAACATAAATACATGGGTCTCACTCGTTCCCACTGGTTATGGGACTTGTAGAATATCTTGGAATTCTAGCGTCTGTTCGAGACATGGAATTGGAAACTTGTGGTTTTTGATAATTTTTGGGGTCCCATCAAGGAATGTTGTTGGTAGAATATTTAAAGTGTTGTTTGCATTCATCAAAATGGGTGTGGTATTACATTTTTAGACATTTGTCAATATATCTTGAAACTATTAGTCTGAATGTAGTACCTATGCAAAACATCGTCACATTAATATTAAAGTGTATCTATTGTTGCCATGCTGGCTGTCCTTATTACACAGACATCTTTTTGGGCTGTTTTTCCCTTTTATTAGGCAATAGGTAATGAAAATGTGGATTTTTTACATTTGACTTGGAGTAAGGACCCTGGACCCTCACTAAACCATTCATTATGGTGCATGGGCTAAGCTGGTTCACTCCCTTCCGCCTCGCTTCCAGTTCTGAATAATGTCTTTGCTGTTTGAGTCCCCTGAGTTGTTAACTAACGCTGCTTGTTTTCTCAGGTGACTTGAAGCACATCACCAAGCTCAAGCCATGGGGCCTGCTAGAGGTGTTGGTTGACAAGTATGAGTGGCCCAGTGAAGAAGCAGAGTGCTTCACTGACTTCCTGCTCCCCATGTTGGAGCTCATCCCTGAGAAAAGGGCTACAGCAGCGGAATGCCTCCGCCACCCTTGGCTTGCCCTCTAGTGGCGATCCCCTGCCATGCACCTCCCTTTCCTGTCTCAAGAGACTGCAACAGATCACTTTTCCAATTTGGGCATATCGGATTAATATTTATTTCTTGTTCGTTGTTTTGGTGTTCTATACTTTTTTTTTGTCTTTGTTATTCTTTTGTTTTTGTAGTTCTTTATTATTAATAAGGTAATTATGTACATGTTGCTTCTCCTCTCCCAGTGTACCGATAACATCGGGAAACCTAGTGGGTTGATTCATCGTGGTCCTGTTGGCTCAAACTGCTGCGCTCCCTTAGCCCGTCCTTTTTAAAAGAACCCTAACTTGTATTGCTAGTGACTCATCTTTGTTTGGTTCAATCACACACTGAACTGAAAACCAAGCAAGGGTATGTAGCCCTTTTATGCGCAGTTTTGTTTCCATAAAATTGACTCACTATCCTCTTCTCTTACGAGTGCACTAGTGCTGTTTTCCTTTGTTTTAACCAAACTACATCTATAAGGAATTTTTTTTATTTTTTTTTATTGTATTTTGTAGAGTCATATAAGGATGTTGCACATTGGGGTGACAGATCAACATGGACTGTGGGGGGGGTTTGCAGGGCCGTAACCACCGTATACACTGACCAAATATTCGGCAACCCCTTTCTCCCCCAAGTGCGCTCAACAATGGCAGAGAGAGAGAGAGAGAGAGACAGTTATAGGAGAGGAGTGGGTTTTTACTGTACCAGTTTTTATTTATGAGCGGACTAGCATCGGTGGATGATTTCACGCAAAGGCAATAGCTATAGACAACTGCTTACATAGTTCTTGTTCTCAGGTTCAACCTCTTGACATGTTTGTTTTTGATAGATGACTACAAATGTAACGGTTTCCTCGTCCTTTTCTAACCCTATCCACAGATCTTCAAGAAAGACCCAGGGGATTTACACTAACACTAGGGAAGAGAATTTCTTTGCAAGTAACTTTTGCATTTTCTAAGCCCAACTACTTCCACTACAGTCTGCCATGAACTTCATATTAGAGATGATTTCAACAAGGTGGTCTGAATACTGTTTAATATATTCATTCACAATTCACAAACATTATCTTACCGTACCATAACCAAATCTAAATAAGTTACAAACAATTCGAGCTATGGCTTCAACAATACCCCCTCCCAAATGTTCAGTATGTGGTTACGGCCTTCTTAGGGTATGCACACAATTTCCAGTCAAAACAACTTGTTATAATTTATTAAATGAACATCTGTAACTGTGATGCTGTAGGTCAAACTTAGCCCATTAAAAAAAACATTTAGTGTGATCACTTTTAATGAGATCTTTCATTCTCATGGGAGGCTGGTATTCTCAAACTTATTACAATTCAGGAACATGATGATTGGAAGGTTTTCAGTAAGATGGCATGTTGAAAAGCCCAACTTAAGTGAAAATAAACGCTGTATATACCTGTACCAAAGAGTTTGCCTTGTTCTGTATATTAACGCTGTGTACAGTTTTTAAGAAATCTTATGTCTTAGCAAGATTAACATGGATAGTGTTGTTTAAATAAAGCATTTGGAATAAGTGTGTAAGCTCTTTTGTATCTACAGTATAGCCAGTTAAATATTGTCCATATCTTTCCTTAGATGTACTGGAAAGTCATAATGTACGAAGATTATTAATGTGTCCTCAATGCTTGGTTTGGATTTCAGTTAAACGCAGCTAAACCTACTGTGCACTATACATTTAAACATGTTCCTGCTGAATTATTGTATAATTGAATATTGCTTCATTGTCAGGCAAAAGTAAATATTTCAAGTCAGTTAATTATGTTATGTGACAAATGACAACTAGGCATAAACGACTGTAGCAGGTGTCAGTGGACAGTTTGGCCTGGAAAAACCTCTCGAACCTGAATGATTACCAGGCTCTCTTCCACAGTCGTCAGTGATTTTTAGGATTTTCCTGTAAAGAAGAACAATATCAAGTTATATTGTGTACATAATACTGGAGATTAAAGCCCATTGTAACATATGTTTAAGTACTTTAGAACGCACACACGAGGCAGATGAAGTCAGATTAACGAGAGATATCCTTTAACTAAAACAGCTTGCTTATTATACCTTCTCCTGCCCCCTCCACTTCAAAGTCTTCCGGCAGCAGTTTGTCTTGCCGGTTTCCAAGCGTGAAGGACAGGAAGGCCAGGAGGAGGGCATCCAGGATGCTGATAATGGCCAGGATGTAAGCCCAGCGCACGGTGCAGTTCCCCAGGCTGTATTTGTCCGTCAGCTGGCCACACATACGCTTCACCTCCGCCGCGTCCCATCCGTCTGGGTAGATCATGCATCCCATCACCATCAACACGGCTGTGGGTGGAAACAGGTGACAACACGGAGACAGTCAGAGGCTTGATACACATACACTGCTGCTGTTGTACTGTAGTAAGCCCAAAGTGCAGGATACAACTTTATATCTTTTAAAAGGTGGAGTCCGCGATGCCGGAGGAAAGTTGAAAGTTGATATTTTAACCGATGAAAACAAAAACACACCCCTTTACTGACATCGGGTGCTCCACACTGTAGGGATGTGTAGAAGTCAAAAACTAGCTCAGTCAAAGGTCACACCCAAATAACGAGCTGAATTTGTCGTACTGGAGGAGAGGATCCCAAGATTGGGCTTATTTTTTAAGTCACTAGTGTCTAAGGTTCCGTGAGCCATGCAGAGGCCATTTTGTGACAGTTGTGCCATCAGTACTAGTTAGCATAACATAAACGTGCATATCATAGCAGTGGAAGTTAATATTGTCATTTGTACCTACATTATTTGACCCATATTGAAAACAGTAGGATATACAGCCGTGACAAAGAAAGTACACCCTCTTTGTATTCTATGGTTTTACATGTCAGGACATAATCATCAGTTCCTTGGCCGTTCTAAATATTTGGTAAATACAACCTCAGATGAACAACACCACTGCACCGTGTAATGATACATTTAACAATTATAAAGCCAAAATGAAAAAGCCATGTGTGAAAAACTTCACCTTTTGAATAAACCTTCTCACTGTAGAATGATTTGATTCAAAATGTTGGGAAATGGCCTTATATACCCCTTCCCAGATTGATGGGCAGCAACAATTGCTCTTCTAAGATCATTGCTGATGTCTTTGCTCCCTGGCATTGTGTTAACACACACCTGAATGCTCCAGACCAGTAAACTGATAAAACCTTGGGTTTTATAGAGGTGGTCATACTTGCTGATAATCAATGAATAAAGGGCATTTGATTAGCAGCATCTGTCTGCTACTTAGCATTTGATCCTATGGAATCAGTAAGGGTTATTTTTTCACACATGGCATCCAGATTTTGGCTTTATGTTTGTTAAATAAATCATGACACAATTTCTAATTTGTCATGTGGTGTTGCATCTAAGGTTGTATTTATCACATTTTTAGACCTGCTAAAGAACAGATGATTATGTCCTGATATGCAAAACCATAGTATCCAAAAAGGGTGTACATTCTTTTTCACATGACTGTATATAGGACCAAGAACATTACTGGGAATAAGAAGAATTATCCCATTAAAACAAAAAATGATAGATCTATTAGTAAGATAAAAGCAGAACCAGGCAAGAGCAGTTCCTTTAATACCAACCCAGTTTCAAGGTGACTAATATGAATATGTGATCTACTGTATCAAATGCAGAACATAAATCTATAAAAAATAAAATATAACATTTAATATTTTTTTTTAAGAATTGTTAGATTTTGTATGAAAATGTGCACTTTCTAAACCTAGATCAAAAAATATTTAGTTGTCTTTTGGCCTTGCCTGAGGTGTTTTCCTGCAAATGTAGATAACCCTGGTCAGATAACAACACAGGTCATGTTTCATGCAATCACCCTTTGGAGGTGTCACAATCTGTCCTGAAACAGGATCCCTTGGCTCGCACCATGTTGATAACACCCAGAGCTAGAGTAACAATGGACACATGCCACTGGCGAAACTGGAGGCGTTGAACGCGTAATGACACCATAAATTAATTAACCCCAATTACAGGCTTTTCTTTATTGTAAGTATAGGGCTCATTCATCCACAGACTATGTTGGTGTAAAAACATAACTACAACAATACAGTTTTTGGGTTACCCACCCAATTTATGGGATATATCTAATTTAACTCAAACTTAGACCCATTTGGTAATTCCAATAAATAGCCTATATGCCCTATGTGAGAATCATGAGGGCTGGATCCTATAAAGCTTCCACATAGGCCTAATATTAACTCTGATTTGTCAGCGGTATCAATTCATTTATCTTCTATTAAAACATGTATAGCCTATAGATGTCGTTTGGGCCCTTGGTTTACCTGCGGCCAGCTGCATCCAGGCGCAGATCCTGTACACGTTTCCTGCATTGCAGAAGAAGAACAAAGTGAAGCAGACCATGGTTCCCACTATCAGCAGCATAGAGATCGCCACAAAAAACATGGCGGTCCTGAAGGCCCCTGAGGGGATGGAGGAGAAGTCCAGGACGCTGCCCTTGCAGATAAGCTCTGAGGTGAGTGCATTGCCGATGCAATAGTGAAAGAGGCCGAAGTAGCCTGCTTGTGGCGTGTTGACGCTGTCCCCTATCCAGTATGGCTGAATGAACACCACCACGGTGATGATGGCAAAACAAATAGTGAATATTGCCCACATAACACCAATGGCTCGAGAATTTCGAACATAATTGGTGTGATAGATTTTTGCAGCCTCTTGCGCGGGTAACAAATCCATTGCTGCTGAATGTCTTTTAAATTAATAATAGTAGCCAAATGTAGTAATTCATTCGACAACTTCTTTCTTGCGCTCGACCTCACTCGCCCGTTGTCCTCTGCTTTAACAATCTCACCTTCTCATTACGTCACACTGGCTGTCTCCTCGCTGACAGCTGGGCTCCATTAATAAGAAAGAAGACAATATCAAGTTTCTAACAAAACATCTATTTGTATGACATGGTCTGGAAATGTATCGGCTACTGTTACACCTTCCCAACCCCCAAAATTCAGCGTAGGCTACATGTAAAGTATTAGTGATTTACAGTGTGTGATCTCAGAAAGGAGCCAGTTGAGGTGGTACAGGCATCTAGTAAGGATGCCTCCTGGGCGCCTCCCTTGGGAGGTGTTTCAGGCACGTCCAGCTGGGAGGAGGCCTCGG
>JAODUE010021878.1:0-23202 GCA_027564755.1 Amblyopsis hoosieri | reverse complement strand
TGGGTGGGGGGGGGTGGGGGCGGCGGGGCGGGGGGCGCCGGCGCCCCCCCCCCCCCGCCCCCAGAGACTGTATTGATATTACAGCTTTGACATCATTGCTTGCTTTTCGTGCCAATATTGAGCAATTTGAATCGAATCAAAACAAATATCGTTGAACTGACTTGCAAGCTGCTGAGACGGGTGAGGCAGAAGAGGGGCTGCTGTATATGGTGGTAAACAGAGATAGATAGGTGGTAAATGGAACAACAAAAAAAGAAAGAGTTGGGATATTAAATAAAAGATCTTGATCACTGGTACAAGCGGCCGAAATGTGTTTCCTCAGTAGGGTGGCTGGCGTCTCCCTTAGAGATAGGGTGAGAAGCTCCGCTATCCATGATGAACTCTGAGTAGAGCCGCTACTCCTTCGCGTCGAAAGGAGCCAGTTGAGGTGGTAGGGGCATCTGGTAAGGATGCCCCCTGGGCGCCTCCCTTGGGATGTGTTCCAGGCACGTCCGGCTGGGAGGAGGCCTTGGGGAGGACCCAGGACTTGGTGGAGAGATTATATCTCCACACTGGCCTGGGAACGCCTCGGGATCCCCCAGTCAGAGCTTGCTAATGTGGCTCGGGAAAGGGCAGTTTGGGGTCCCTTGCTGGAGCTGCTGCCCTTGCGACCCGACTCCGGATAAGCGGGAGAAGATGGATGGAGATGGATGGATGAATATTAAATAGGGGAGGTGGGTGAGAGACAGACTGAATGACTGAATGGGGCAAGGCAAATGGAAAATTTAAACCACATCTAAACAAAGCCCTTAATGATGAATCATGATTCATGGCAAGCGCTTTCTCTAAAATAACAATTGCAAAAGAGAATTTGTACAAGTGAATTTCGACAGGCCTCTAGTAACCAATGGTCCGTGAAATTTGCGCAAAACATAAATCACCAAACCTACTCAAAACACGTCAACGACAGGCGCCTGTGTCTGTCCTAACATCAACTGATTAATACATTCGTCAAACCCAGCAGTGTCAGAACTCATAACATAAAATAGAGGCAGCCCCCTGAACTTACTGTACAAGGCACAGGTATTAGTAAGGACGGGCGTTAAAACAAAAGGAAGGGGGGTCTTCTTCAAAGCCTGGTGCGATGCGTTTTCGTGGCTGTTAACAGAGGTGACAACCTTCCGATCGCATAGCATCGATGAACGCGCAGGCAAATATAGCATGGCATTGCTCAACACATTCTGTCAAGTCCGTGGGAGACACAGGCCCATGTGACATCACACCTATGAGGTCTCCTCACTAGCAAAAACAAGACGTAGCGCTGCACAAACACACACACACACACACACACACACACACACAGCGATGACCTCTCAATGACCCCCTCGGCAGGAACACTGGGAGGCTACGCCGGGCTCTGGGGCAGTCTAAACACAGTTACAAGTGTTTTGTGAGTGTCTGCGTACGGCATGTTGATCTGTGTGTGAGGCGAGTGTGCTGCTGTTGTTAGACCAACATGTAGGCTTGACGAGTGGCGGGAACGGCAGGGCCCCCCCCCCCCCAACCTCCGCCCCATGCTGGCCTTGTGTCAGGAGTCGAGGAAGCCAAACAACGCCGTAAATCATCACATCTGCTGCGTCCCAGCGAGAGGAGAGACACCCGGAAGTTGTGTGTACATTGCACACGCAAAAAAAAAAGATGGATAAAATATTTTGTCTTATTTTCTGCCATGTTAAAACGTTGAAGACACAGGAACTCTGGTACTGTCAACATTATTTTGAGGTTTCCCCCTCGGAATTACAACTTGAGAGGTCATTCATGGCAGCGTTATTCCTGGGTTACTTATGTCACGAACGAGTGGAGGGAAATGTAACTTGTTCATTTACTAAATAGAAACACAAGAAACGGTTGAAGGACACCCTATGAATTGAGTCCTCGTTCTAACCTTGGGTATGGCTCCAGGCAGACTTGCTCAACACAAACAACAATATATTGGCTGTGCAGGCATACTCTTTGAGTGGCAGAGGTCAAACGCTGCAAGGGAAGTGTTTGTAGTGATTTCCCGCAGGCTGAAAAACAAGCATCTCTACATGTCTACGCATACCATACGCAGATATTTATTGATCAAGCAATCAGTCCACGTTTAGTGTTTGACCTTTGACTTGATGTCTAAATGCTCGCGTATGCTGTTTGCTCTGTGTTATCTGTGTTAACACCAGTGACTCTGCTCACTGCAAATGCAGTCCATACAGGGAATAATGAAGGTCTCAGGCAACAAGCCTGCCATAGTGCCAGCTGACCATTTCTCTCTCACTCCAGCCTGGCAAACAGGGTGACACATGTCAAACCCCTTTATATATAGACAGCATCACTTCTTCCCTCAAAACGCTTGGCTACCTTGCTGTGCCTGCCCAATTCCATGCGGTTGAAGAGGGTTTCAGACACTATGCCCAACTCTAATGGGATTTCCCTTCATGCCATTAGCTTGGCGCTGGGGCCGAGCGGGGGCCCACAGGTCTGGGGTCTTTGTGTCAGGGAAGAGGACATGGGGACCAGACACAACGGACGGACTTCATGCCCATCGGCAGGGGAACTGGATTACTCAGTAACCTGCCGGGCCTGTGTAAGGCCGGATTAAGCAGCACACACACACACACACACACACATACCCAGAGACAAGTGTACAGAAACACACACACAGACAAGTGTACAGAAACGTACACACATACACACATACACACACACACACACACACACACACACACACACACACGCGCGCACACACACACAATTGCAATCACTGCTAATTCTTTAATTATTGTCACTTTTCTTAAACAATGTCAGTTTTTCAGAAAACACAAAAAACTAAACCAAATATTGAATATATGATATTTAATAATAGTTTCACTCATAAAGGTATAGGTGATCATAGAGGTGGCCAGCATCATGAGGTGATTTACGCATAAATAAAAGAAATAGTCAAAAAATGTATTTGTCCGTTTGAGAGATGCTAATAAGCTAGTCTGATAGCATCCCACTGCGGTGCAGACGTGGAACCTATAGCTGTTTTCTCCCTAGCTCTCTCAGGCCTTCCACTGACGTACAGTACAAGGTTGGGCGTGCATGTGTCCATAACCTAGAACACACCTGCGCACATACGTGGTGGTGGGGGGTGTAACCCGACTCGCCAAATGGTTTGAAACACACAACCATCCGGGAAGGCATCCATTCAAACTGTTTGAAAAGGGCAGACACTTCCAAATTAAACACATGGGAGGTGATTGGATGACCCATCTGTCTATCACGGGCTAACGTCACACCTAAACCATAGACTTATTAATAGATAGACACAGGGAAGAAAATGGCGACTCGCACTTAATAATTCACGTCACGCCATTGTTAAAGTGTATCTTTTGCCTCATGTGGAGTACAAACAGAAGATTACGTTACAACCTGCGACACTGGAGTTCCCGAACCTTAGAATGTTCATGTACATGTGCGCCATAGTACAACATAAAATACAACAAGAATGTTTGTTTGAGTTTTAGACTGTACTGTTATAGGCATGTTTTGTTTAATATTTAGCATTTACACTAAAAGTAGGATCGATGTTGTGCTCGCTAATAGGCTGCTTGTTGCTCGTGCACGAGAAATGCACGCACAATAACTATGGACTATGTCGCATGATTATTACGTCATGACAAATAATCGTCCAAACTGGCTGTATTGTGACATTGTTAGAAAGAAAATATGTACATAAGCACCAAGAAAATGTTCTGAAGCACCATATGAGCCAAGTGTGGCACCTGAAATATATTTAGCGGAGCAGTAACACCGATAATTAATTTATGAATGGAGTGTGTATTGCAGCTGGTTCTTCCGGGCTGCAGTACCACCCGTCGCCACAAGTCACGGCCGCTTCAAGCTTAGAGTCAGACCCTGCCCCCCTGACCTAAACCCTTCTTAGTATAGTTCTAGCCTAAACCTATGCCTGTTCCTACACTGCTCCAACACCTGGTTCAAATTAATGGATTGTTATCAATCTCTGCAGAAGCCATTCATGTGAATCGTGTGTGCTGGAGCAGGTAGACATCTACAACATGCAGGGCAGGGGGTCTCCAGGACCAGAGTTGAGAAAACTGGTTTGGCCAAACTAGTTTCATACTGGTAGTATACAGACCCAAACGCATGTGCACGCATGCATGTTAGAATTAAGAAAATTCATCCATTCACATACTTTGAATTTTGATTATATTGATTTAGCTAATCACTTTGTAGTTAACACGTTTACAGCATTGTTAATCCTGTGTCAGCACTAACATCCTAATCTACCCACAATCCTTTTAGAGCATGACAGTTTGTTTTCATTTTGTGACTTGAACCCTGAGACGTTTAGGGTGTTGGGTTTGGAACAAGGAACCCGTTATCTTGAAACGTCACTGGTCAAACAGGTCTAAGATTGTCCAACTGTCTTTAAAGAAAAACCGGTGGAAGAAGAAAAACATATGTTGGTGGGTTTTACAAAGAGGGAAACCCCTTTGAAAGGAGGTTGTGTAGCTTGCGGTGGACTCTCTTAGCCATAGGCCTGCCGCCAATGGTCTGTGTGGTCTGAGTCTGCCTGCTCACTTCAAAAAATGACTGCCGTGCTCAGTGGGTCCTCAAACCCTTCATCGAGTGTTAAAATGGCTCTGCTTCTTAAACGAGCTAAAACATCTGCCAATGGTTAATAAGAGCTTGTGTCCGATTAAAATGTGCCTTGTTTCAGGAACTGTAAAACTGTAACTATCTTGTTCTTATAAATCGCATGAGTCATCCACCTTATTTTGAGTTATTGTTTTAAAGCCAGAAACCTGAAAACACGGTGAAAACAGGAATGATCCAGCCGGTAATGTTGCATTTGCTCTGCTTAAACAAACACGCAATGACACACACATACACAATAAAAAAACCTTTCCTTCAAGAGTGGCTGTGTGGTTACGCGATGCGCGGCGGACATTTCTTGAAGCGGCCGTGTTGTTTATCTACTCGTGTCTCTGTCTAATGCTACCGCCACAGACATCTGTTGCTTCAGAGGTGGGGAAGGAGGGAGCGCGGTGGAAGGGGGGGGTTGTATGTGTGGTGGAGGGGTCTGGTCTGACCCTCAACCCCCCCACCCCACCCCCAACCCTCTGATACAAAACAGAGGCCGGGTGGGGGTTGAGGAGATAGGTCTGGTCAGGGTGGTTGGTGGGGATTATCAGGCCTCAATACAGGGCCCTCTGGCTATGGTTTCACTCCGGAGGGGGTGGGGGAATTGTGTGTGTGTGTGGGGGGAGGGGGGTTATGGTAATGCGTGCTGGAGGGGTTTCTCTGACTGGTCGGCCGACTATGAGGCACCAGGAGGTGGTGTCAAGGGGGGGGGGGGTCTCTGGTGCAGTTGGGGAGCGGAGAGGGAGAGATTCCTATAGAGTCAGAGACATACCCCCTCCTCTCTCTCTCTCGCCCACTTCCCCCACTCTCCTTGTGTTCCCATCTGCTGTGTGTGTATGTGATGTCTGTGTGTGCGTGCGCGTGTCTGTGCGTGCACGTCACAGGTGGAGCATGAGCAAACCAGTGCAGTGCAACCAAACTCCTCAACTCTCTTGAAAAGGAGCAAGCTGGAGAAGAGAGAGAGCGAGAGAGAGAGAGAGAGAGAGAGAGAGAGAGAGAGAGAGAGAATTCCATTATTTTCTATCACCAAACAAACACCCTTTAATATCTAAAACCCCCCTTACCTCCACCTCCAACACCACCACCAAGAAGTTTTCAGATAAACTATCTTCCTTTAATGCCTCTGAAAGAGCAACTCTGACACTTGGAGGGAGCATTGTTTGTGTAAAGACAAACCCCCAAACCTCCCCCACTCCATCACAGTGAAGGGGAATACAGAAAAAAAAAACAAAGAAAAAATAAAAAACAATGTCAGCTCCCCCTGCCAATTAAATTAAGCCCATATCAGCCTCAGGCATTTCCATGCCAAAGGCGCCTGTTGTCATGCAAATGAGGCCTGCCTTTAAGACAATGCAGGTGTGCATTACAAAACAGGGTGAGCCCACCGCAAACCAGTTTCCTCGCTGATAATGGGTTATAATGGGGCTGGAATAGAGGTATGCATTCACCATGCCTTACCTCATTTACACCAACTGTCATTTAAGGGCCATGTCAAATCTGGAGGGCGAAAGATAAGAGGCGTCGGGGGAGAGATACGCGACACGCGAGAGGACTGAAGCTCCAAAAACCAATTCCAGTACCAATACAAAATGAGTCCAGTGCCAAACCAGTATTAATTACCTGAAATAAATCAAAATAAATATAATCAATTAAACATCATACACGCTTGTAAATTAATCACCAATAAACACATTTCACACCACAAAACATACAATTAGCATACGTTAAAAGATAGTGTCATTACTTTAACACAATGATGCCGTAAAATATAATTGTGGACTTGGGTCACACTCGAGTACGCGTCGAGTGACTAGAGTCTGCGGGCTTAGGCCGGGCCAGATGGCTTCCGCTTCGAGACAGAAAAAACACAAAATGGACTGGCCCTTTTTTGGCCACATGGTGCGTCCTATAGCTCGGACCGCTAATCAACGGCGCGTCTCGGCGTTGTTGTACGACGCTTGGTCGCAAGCATGGAACGGACGGCTGCTGCCTGAGGAATTTGCGGCGGCGCAGCTGTGAAAACATCACCCCCCCTCCCCCCCCACCCCTTCCCTCCTTCAGCCGGCACCCCGGCTTTGATTCGAAGCGTGCGAGGAAATGTTTAATCGGGCCCCGCTGTGGGAACAACTTCTCACAAGTCTTTCCTGACGGCTCTTTTGCTCACCCTTTTTTTCTCTCTTCTCATCTGTCATCTGTCCAGAACCTTCCCTTTCACCACCACCACCCCGGTTCCTTGTATTCTGCATCACTTGCTCTCCTGTTCCAATCGGTCCATCTCTCTCTCTGCTCTGGTGATCTGTTCAGGTTTTCAGGAATTCCAGAGGTTTCGCCACAACCTTACTACCCCCAACACACACACACACAGCCTGTGCAATCACCTCTCCACACTGCACTTTCTCTATTCTTTTCTTTTTTAATAAATACATAAATAAGAAATGGTCGCCCACAATTCTCACAATAGTATTAGACCTCAAATCGTATCTAAATGGACACGAATGGAGGAAAGCCTAGCGTTGGGGGGGACACAAAGAGGCTCTCTCGCGTCAGCAGCAGCTAACTTCTCCCGCCCTTTTTCTTGGGAAAGTCAGATCTCATCAGATTCCGTGACTCTGTCAAACGGGACTTGTGTTCTTGCAGCGCCACTGTGATTCCCCCGAATGTGCCTCGGACTGAAGATAGGGGAGAGAGGGGTTGGAAAAGGAGGTTGGGGTCTATGTGTGTGTGTGTTTATGTGGCGGGGGTGTCAGGGGAGCTACTTGAGATGGAGGGGGGGTTTTGGAGGTCAGCTGACTTGCCTGTTGTTGGCCTCACCAACTGTTGCACATGAGCTTAAAAGAGAGAGACCAACTATCAGGAGATGAAGACCATCACACGCGCACGCACACACACACACACACACACACACACAATAGGCCCTGGAGGTCTGGGAAATGTGTGAGGTGCTGCTTTTATTTTTATTTTTTTACATGTTTCACATGTTTGCCTTAATGTGTGTTTATGTCATTTGTTCTCTATAAACCTCTAAGTGATTTACAGCCAGGGAGCACACAAACCACCTAGGGGCACATGCGCACACACACACACACACACACACACACACACACACACACACACACACACACACACACACAGAATGGTGCAAATTGTTTGTATATTTGTTAGAAATATACTGTATATGGCCAGAGGGAAGTACAGAAATTAAGTAATGGAAATGTGTTTTGGGTGGAGGTTTTTATTTTATGTCTATCCAAACACTCCAACAACTCCAATTTGAAATGCAGGGAATGTAGATCCTCCATTTTCAAGGCATTTAGTTGGTGCTATATTGTCCACTATATGGCTAGAGGGGAGTACAGTAATTAAGTAATGGAAAGGTGTTTTGGGTGGAGGTTTTTCTTTTGAGGTGCTATATTGTCCGGTATTAAATTTTAAATTTCTATAGTATTGTTTAATCTTCTTACTTTTTTTCAAGAATGTATTTTTGTGACTGTTTCATAACTTAAAAGTGCTGCTGGACTGGAACGTATTTCAAAGTCTCAAATGACGGTTTTAAATCAGTATTTTGACTTGTCGAGGTTATAACTTTCACAAAATAGACAAATCCTCTCTCTTACAGTTCTCAGGAAAATACATTAACTATTAAGGATTGTTTAGCTACAGAATCTTAACACCTTCACTATATGTCAACCAGACAGTTTCTTTTTTTTTTTTATAGCAGTGAATTCAGGAATATGTGAGAAAACTAGAAAAAACATATTTCCCCTATAGACAAACACGCCTGATCTACTCCAGTCTAATCTAATGTAATCCAATAAAAATCTCTGGTTAAATTAGGAGCACTGAGGTAAAAATAGAGCGCTGGTGTCAGATGTCTGGGCAGAGGTGGAGAGAAGAGCTTCACCTCCTGCTGTGAAGGCTGCATGCTGCGCAGCTCGTGGGCTCTCTGCCCTGAGGCCCTCGGCCCACCTCACCACCCGCGGACCACCGGCAGGCGTGCATGTGCCCCGGGTCAACCTGGGATGGGATGCGCTTGGCATGCGTTCTGTGGGGGAAGGGTCAAAGGTCAAGTGGAACGTCTATATATCAGGTTTGGAGTGGTCTTAGGTTTGATTCCCGAGAGGCACGACGTGGGGCCAATCAAGGGATGGGACGATGTATGATATTACCGTTTATCGAGATAAAAACACTGACAATAATCGCATTGTGGTGAATGTCCATTATCGTGATAATCATGAATATCCTTTATCTATAAGTGTGAATATTTTCACAAGTGACTTGAAAAAAGCTATCTGGCTCACTTGTACAGTCCAATTGTATTGATTTAATAATAGATTTATTAGCATTCATCCTTCCAGTCAATCACCACCGTGGCTGAAGGCTCAGCTTGCCCATTGTGTCCCCCACATAGAAAAGATAAATCAGATTTGTTGAAATGCTGGTTTCAAAACAAAAAGAATCATACAAAAAAGATAAAGTACATATGTGTCATGACAATAAAAATGATTGTTTAACAGCATTTAAGATAAAGCAATTCCAGTATGTTTTAGTGCCATTTTAAAAGTTTAACAATATAATGAATAATCGCGATAATATCGTCTATCGTCTATTGCAATTATTTTGGCCAGGTCAACTTAATTTTTCATATCGTCCCATGCGTAGTTGCACCTATGGCCTGTTGTCCCCAGAGCAGGTGTGACCTTCGTCTGCTAATTATGAGCTGCTAAGAATTTAAAGGGACACTACTCTTATTTGTGTCCCAAAGTCCACTGTCAAAATGTCTGGCACACCCCCTACTCCTTCACAGACAGAGCTCATACCCCCCCCATTACACAAACACACAGACACACAAAAACAAACACAAGGTTGTGTTTTTAACTTAAGCAGTGAGCTATGAACCAGATCACGCTCCATGTGATTTACTCGCAGGTTTATCAAAAACCAGCCCGGGGAAGATAACGTTATTAATTGCCAGACATTCATAGCATAGGGGGAACCTTCCAGCAAATGTTGATGGGGAATATGAAGACCATTCAACATGTTAACGTCTTACACCTCTGGGCAGGAGAAACGGGCCAAATGGTGAGGTGTCTCAGCGCTGGGTGGGGTAGGAAACCATCTGGGACGTGACTCGATTTTAGGGCCGTATTGCTGTCGCTATACATTTCCAGGGAGAGGAGGGGCGAGGGGTAAAAAGGCATTCTCACTGTAGGCATTTGGGGCGGTTTTGAGACAGGGTCATAAACCAGGGTGCTAGATAGACGAGATGTTATTTTCCCAACATAGGAAGCAGCTGACAGTCGTCAATTAGAGGCCTGTTAATTGGTGTGGCTGAGCCTGGTGTGAATCAAACTCAGCTGCAAAACACTTGCCCGGGGATTCCAACCTGACGGCCTCGGCCAAGGGGAGACGGCGGGAAGATGTCCCCGAGTGTCAACTATGGCATTACCTCACCCTGTCGGCAGATTAGAGAGGAATTTGCAGAGGCACATTGCGAATTCTACGAGCCGCTGAAATACAAATAAGGCTAACAGTCAATATTAAGTTACATGGGTCTAAAGGAACCCAATGTGTACCCCCGGGATGGACAGGAGACAGAAGGGGCCCAAACCTGGCCAGGACAGGAGACATAACAAACATCAAGGCCCCCAAGTGGTGCAAGTCCTAATCCCCCCCTTCCTTACCCCGCAGTCCTCAACCAATCATCCTGCCTCCCCACGTCTCTGGTGTTTCTGACACCTAGGAGGGAATTGGCATGGTAACGCTTCCATTTGGAAGTTTCTTCTAGCCAAATAAACAGTCGTCCTCCTCACCTAGTCTCTGGGTGTAAGCAGCTGTATATGTGTGTGTGTGTGTGTGCGTGTGCGTGTGTGTCTGCGTCGACATGTGTGCGTGTATGTGTCATCGAGCAAGCGAGCGAGCAAAAGAGAGAGAGCGAGAGAGAGAGAGAGAAAACGAGCAGAGATAAACACACAGGGAGAAGAGAGATTGTGTGTGTGATGGAGAGTGGGTGTTGAGTATGTGAGAATTTGTGTGTGTGAAGCCAAGAACAGAGTGTGAGAGAGAGAGAGTATTTTAGAGTGAACAAATGTGTGTGTGCGTGTGTGCGTGCCTGCGTGTGTAAGACTGCAAGCACAAAGAGAGTTGCGATGTGTTTTAAGAAAGTGTCTTTGTGCCTGTTTAAGAATTGAGGATTGATTGAGAGAGAGAGAGAGAGAGAGAGAGAGAGGTTGTGTGAACACACATATAAATCTGTCAGCGTGGAAACCAAAGGCCTGCACTGCGAGTACAGCTTCCATCGCCCCCTAGTGAGAGGCGATAGGCAGTGCGCTCAGTAGCTGCATTATGGCTGAAAGCTTTACCATTTGAAGCAGTTTAATGTCGTTAATGTGAAAATATGTGAAAAATTCCCAAAATTACAGCTTGATGCACATACAAAAAACATATCAGAGGAATGCTCTAAAATACTACTTTAACGTTTTAAATGGTATTGCTTGAAAATTATGTTATTTAGAATATTTGAATATTTCCTTCTCTCTCTCTCTCTCTCTCTCTCTCCCTCTCCCACACACTCACACACACATATACTGTATAAAACAAGTGTGCCGTCAGCATTGTAGGAGAAATTGTCTTAAAAATGGTTTGAGCACGAGTTCACATTTCAAGTGAGAGAACGTTACAGACCCTGTCCCATTGTCCCTCTACAGATCCCCTCTGGTGTTCTATCCTGGTGGTTTATTAACTGCGAAAGCCGATCGGCTGAGAGAGCCGTAAGCCATTCATGAAGACATTTAGCTGCAGTGTGCCAGTACACATTAAGTACAGTATCAGAAGTATCAAAATAAACTCTTGTTGCATTATGCAACAATCTGTTCCTAGGCAAATTACTTAGGAATGTGATATCATATGAGATATGTGATATATAATGTGATACCTAGGAATGCAACTACAGTACCTGTAACATACTGTGCCTATTGTAGCTGGAGTTGGAGTAACAGATTGATTTCACTTGTGAACATTTAAGTTTTTGGAGAAAAGTGTATTTATTGTTACCTTGTACAGAATTGTACAGAATGGCACTTTTATGGCAAAACGTTTTTGAATGACAACATTGAAATGTAGAATCTACTGCATTACTGAGTTAATGTGCTATATAAAAAAATACGTAGATATTGACCTTTTAATGAAGACAACAGCTAGTCTCACAAAATAGACTTCTATACAAGACCTCTAAAGACCGTTAATGGCTGATAGGTATGAGTGGATATCAGTTTCTACTGTGCTAAACACAAAGAGCGTATATTTCATTATGAAACATTTCAGGTCCAAAGTGCACTGGCTGTTGGATGGATGGATGGTTCAGAAAAGCTATAGCTATAGTGGAAACCTAGTAATGCAGCCCTGAAGCATATCTTGCCAGAGAATTACGCCTTCTCCTGGACTCAGTGGAGCCTTCAAGTAGACTAGCAGACAGACAGAGATGGCAGGACAGATAGATAGAGGATGTAAGAGGAAGCAGCAATGACAACAGTTTTGCTTTAGGCCTGCTAATCACACCCAGATTCAGTGGGAACTTATAAGTGGATTGCCTGACAATTATAAAAACCTTGCTTTACTCCAAAACGCAAGCCTGGGAATTGCCACTGCTGGTCAGGAAGTTTAGATGTCATGCTCAAATACCGGGGCGGATGTCGAGTGTGTTTAAATGTACCGCTGCCTCAAAGCATGTGATTATTTATTATTTAAAGCATTTTATGAAGCAGGAAGAAATAGACTGTTATTCAGCACAACAATAACAATATATATACTGTATAACAATTTATTTATTTGTTCTCTCTCTCTCTCTCTCTCTCTCGGAATGAATGAATTCAATGAATTTGAATACTGCAGTGGTTAAAAAAACAACCAACCACAATGTAAATAAAATGTCCTCTTCTGTGGTTCTGGCCATAATGTGTTGACACACAGTATAAGTGGAATCAACAAACTGCTGGAGAGGAAGTATGGTGACCGATAACAAGTCAGTACCTTCTAAATGTATCCGCCTGCTACGGAGGCCAAAAAATACACCGCTTTCTTATCCAGTTGTGAGTATACAGTATAATTTAACTAAAGTGACTGTGAACATCCAGGTTATCACATTCAGAAGTCCCAGCTTGTCCTGAAAGGTTTTCCCAGCAGACCTTCCTTTGCTGTTGCAGCAAGGGTCAAAGGTTACTACATATACCATTAAGCTTTATTACAAGTGAAGCACTCACGGGCAACGGTTGTTCTGAAAAGAAAACATTTACAGTCCAGACAGTACGTGGCCGAGAAGCGCACAAACACTCATTGTCCTTCTGTCGCAGTGGGAGAGATCTGCATGCGTTCCCAGACAGTGAAGGTCACCTCAGGGTCAATTTGGGAGTATGTGCATGTGTGAAGCGCAGTGGGTTTGGACAGAGCTTTATTGGCTTTGGTCCAGTGTGTGTGTGTGTGTGTGTGTGTGTGTGTGTGTGTGTGTGTGTGTGTGTGCGTGAGTGCGTGTGTGTGCGTATATTTGTGTGTATGTGTGTGTGTTTATGACAATTCCTGTCAAATTTGACAAGTAAAACCGGCCAAAAACAGATGCAAATACATTTTCAAGAGAGTTATGGCTGGGAAGAAATGTCAGCTCGAACTTTGAAATTAATTTGAAGACAAAGAGCAGAGGATGAACGGAATATATGTTTTAGGGACATCTGGACTCGGCCCTATTGTCTGCTGAAAATGTTTTCTGCTTGTTGGAAGAGTTCTTGTCAGGAAAATCGTGTTTTTTTTTAATAATAATGTTTTTATAATATACAATGTTTTCAATGTCTTATAATAATAATAATGATATTGATAATAATGTGTAATTGTGTCGTCGGACATAATGGTGGTACTTGGGGAGCCAAACATTTTATGAGGTGGTACTTGGTGTAAAAAGTTTGAGAACCACTGTCTTAAAACATTTTACTTTTTAAATTAACTGACATGACTGTGCTCTTTAGGCGGTATCCAAACACAGCGCAGTGGTTTTATCTTGGCTGTCTGCAAAGTGTCGGGGTGGGGGTGGGGTTGGTGTTTTACCAGCACTTAGCCAGCGGGACCAGGGAGGGTTTTATCCTGCGACTGGGACTGAAGATGTCCTTCACCTCGGTCTCCAGCCGGACCCCGGGCACCTTGAAGATGGACACCGCTGGATGGAAGAGAAAGAGAGAAGACAAACTCCTGAAAACATGTCTTTTTGTTTGTGTATACAGCCGCAGAAAACACTGCAGAAATTTAGCAGATTTTTCCGATTATATTTTATTTACAATGGATTTACATGTAGTATGTATTTTAAGATTTATATTTATAGAAATAATAAATAAAAAAAACACATTTACAGTATATTTTATACTATTTAAAAGAATTTGCAGTGGTCTCTTTCTCTCTATTTCTTTTTCCGCGGCTGTATGTGGTCCGCAGACGCGTTAGTTCAGAGTAAATGGTGCATTGGTTCGTAAATACTGTACATGGCAGGACAGACTACAGACACATGACCGTTGGCATAACGATCACTGTCTGTGTTTTAATCTTGGTTCTGTTGACAGGGCTAATAGTGCCATTATCCCATTCATTATCCTGAAAACAGACACAATGACCCTGATATAATGGAGCAAGATAAAGAATGTCATTCCATCAATGTGTCCTCATTTCATTTCTTCCACTGCCAGACTTTTCTATGGTCCTCCTGCCAAGTTTGAATTCACCTCGCTTTAATTCTCTCTCCCTCCCTCTCTCTCTCTCTCTCTCTCGTGCTGTTTCTGCCCTCTAATCCTTAGCCTTATCTCCCAGCGAGCCCATCTTCTCTTCCGCTCCTCTCCATTCCTTTTTTCTCACCCATATCTTTTCTCTCAATCTCCCCCCCTCCTCCCGCTTCTTCATTGTAGTTCTCATCTGAACTCACTCTCCTGTGGGTAATAGTGGACTAATGAGGCTTCATTAGGCGGGAAGTGAGCTTAAGAGCACTATGGCAGACCAGTGGCTTTCAAACCGCATTGGAGCCGCAACCCAGAAAAAGAAGTGCTTGCCTGTGCACGAGAGAGAGGGTGTGTGTGTGTGTGTTGGGGGGGTGGTCAACAAACCAACCAGACACTTTTTTCAACTGAATGACATAAAGCATAAAATAGCACTCACAAATTGCCTTAAAACATGTATGCACATTTAATCAAACACTAAATTAAAGAATAATCATACACACATACACTTTGAAAAGCACTGATAGATAATTCAGTGCCAGGCAGCAGCAAATTATCAGATATTTTAGATTTTAACAGCTACCATAAGGACTTGCTGTATAGCCAAATAAACGCTTGGGGGAAAAAAAGCTGCAATGTGCTCTCAAGCGAAACAAAACAAACCACAAAAACACACGTTAAAAGCATTGACTTAAATGCCAGCTTATGTTTCACCGTCTGAGAAAACAGGCAGTTTGTTGCAGTGCCTAGACGGTGAAGGACGGCCTTCAAAAACCTCCCTCTTTCTACGCGCTATATGCGTGTTATTATTAGCGCGGCGGCAGACTTAGTAGCTGTCTGTCGGTGTAGCTGACGGTCGGATGCGTTCAACGTGCCCATCTGTGCGCTCCGCGGGGGACCCTGCGTGCCTTTAAAGAGTCTCACAGCGCAAAATGACAAAACCGCAGCACCTCATAATGTCGCTCGACTGAACATCTGATCGGTCTCGCTCAACAGGAGGTGAAGAATACGACGATTAGGATGGTGTGGTAGCCTGACTTAGACTTACTGTGGGTATGCATGCTATACATAGGCACTGGGACACACTTGGGTACAGGCAAACATTTGCACGGATTAAGGATGTGCTTCAAGTGGAATGCTACAACAAAGGCAAAGCACAACACAATAACCTGAAAACATCCAACATGCCAATGTATAAACACAACTAACAAAGCAAAGCCTTAGAAATAATCATGTAATGCAACAAAACTGGGCAAATTATATGGCAAACCATATAACCATATAACAACTGTTGCTGTGCTGCCATACAAAGCACAAACAGTGAAGGACAATGAAAAAGCCTACTATGCAAATAAACAATAATAAATACCCACCATCTCTCTCATGCACGCAACCTACACATCAATATAGTTACAACATCGTTTGGTAGAGAGTTTGTAGGCATAAAGAATGCTGGTTTGCATTCCACAGGCTGGTTGGGAAATTAAACAGTCAACATGCTTACAACACTTTCCAAGGTACCCTTGAGCAAGGCACATCATATGTGTCACCATAGTGGTCCTTCTCGTAGGCATCAGTATGTACAGTATATTATCCGGGTGGGTTCCATCCCAGGGTGAACGGGAAAGGGTTCGACAATAGTGGGCGATAAAAGAAGGTGGCTCCTTACTGTCACGGATTTGCATGATGGGAGGAGGAAGGGTGTTGAAGTACGGGTGCTGCAAGGCTTCCTGTGCTGAGATACGGTGGCGTGGGACGGCTAGCAGCATCTTCTGGGCGAGGTCCTCTGTCTTGTAGGGCAACTGGGCTAGCCTACAGCATGTATAGCAGATAGCATAACAAGGGGAGGTTTAGATCATTCCCCCTTTCCAACTGCCGTTTTTGGACGGAACTATTTCAACTTCAGTCCAGTACTTTTTAAGTCCATTCTGACAACATAACTGACTACTAACGACATGTTAGTAGTCAGTTAAAGGTCTCATGTTACGACATGAGACCTTTAAAGGTATAGTCAGTGAGTGTAAGCTTTTTCCCCACATTCAGTGAATTTCTACTCAGTAGAGTCTGAAAAATGCTGAAAAGATATGCATGGTGTATCTACATAGCCCTGGCTCTGTAAATGGGAACACAAACAAAGTGGTGCAGAACGCACCACACAAAATTATCCCAGCCTTGGCCATGCAATTCCTTATATAACCTTTATTTAAGCAGGTGTAAACACCTATTGGGATACAATCTCTTTTTTTTTCCTGGCCAAAAAGACAGCATATAAAACATTTGAAACATTACTGGCAGAGAAGGCTTCCTTGGAAAGACCCACCAGGTGTAAGGAATAACAACTCATCGGAGCGCTTTCATTAACTGCAGGGTATAGGGTGAATCACTGCGCCTCTTAAATCAACAGACAAAAGAGAGCGCGAAAGCTGACATTTACGAGAAAGTTAAAGAATATGATTAAGTAGTTAAAGAATATTATTGTATAGTTAAGGAATACTGCTTATAACAGAAAATGTATCGTTAAAAACTAAAGAAATTATGTGATTTATTTTTATGATGGGACCATGTCAGTGTTTATACTTATGATTACCCATGTGCATGTGTGTGTGTGTGTGTGTGCATGGGCATTTCATGTATAGAGCACACGCACACACACACACACACACACACACACACACACACACACACTTTCATGTGGTCAAATACAACGGTTTCCTCGATGAAGTCTTCGCGCAAAACAACCTCATGATGCAACTTTTCAACAGATGCCGTTTCCCGAGAGAGACAATAATGCCACTATACGGCCACTTCCATTTACACACACACACCCACCCACGCATGCACACGCAGGCACGCATACATCATCTCTGTGATCAATGTTCAACGTAAGAAACAGACGCCTGTCGCTCGTGTCAATCTCATTATCCAGTAGAAGTCCGACACCCCCCCACCCACCCAGTACAATTTAATTACATGTTCCTCTGCACATGGCATGTGTTATGTGTTCAATCCCTTTGTTTCTCCTTCCACAGGGTTTGTACGCACGTTGTGTGGGGAAGGAGCCTTTGGTCGGGGGGCCCGTTTAATGAAATCCACGGCGAAAAAAGGAGAGAGAGAGAGAGAGAGAGAGAGGGGGGGGGGGGGTGGGTGAGAGGAAAAAGAGGAGGGGGCAATGACTGTGGTTGAGTTAGGGGGGAAATGGGAGAGAGCAAGGGGGGTCCCATTCATCAATGTTGAATAGGCTTCCCTTAAAAAGCCACGCTAAACTTCCCTGAGCCCCCCCCTTCCCCATTCCCCCTACAATCTCAATTCTCTCTTCTCGCCTTCGCTCATGCGTACGGAAAGACAAGGGATCACTTTGATGGCCGCTCTCTCCTGCAGCATGAGTGTGTGTGTGTGTGTGTGTGGGGGGGGGGGTCTGTGTTTGTGGTCTGAAGAGCACAAGACGACACACCGGCGTCGACGGGGGACGTTAACGCTCCCGTTTAAGTTGAACCCGCCCTCTCCGCTCGGCCGCTCGACCTATTGGTTCAGCGGGATCACCGCGGCTACCGCACAGCAAACGCAACGACATGGCCCAAGCCGGAGATCAGCGTGGCTGAAATCAGCCGCTTGTAAATACTGAATGTCATGGTGACTGCAGGCGCAACACCTGCATTGCTCCATATGCTCCTCTTTTGCATTTCACTTATTAACCCTCCTTGTGAGTGAGTTACTGTATTAAACCCAGAGTAATATGGGACTGGCGGTGGAACCGCTGTGTGCAGGATGACCAATCAGATTCCTAAGACGTGATGGCCTTGCATGCGCTTCCTGCTCATCAATGCTCTCGCCCCGCCAGACCCTCCAGCCCCCCTGCCCCCCCCTCCCACGATTGGTGCTCTCTCTCTCCTTCCCAGCCTCGGAAACACAGTGGCGTCTGACCCCGACACTGCTTGCCCCTCGTAGCAGTGCACTGTGAGCGGTGAACGCATCACAGAGAGAGAGAGAGAGAGAGAGAGAGAGAGAGAGAGAGAGAGAGAGAGAAGACAAAGAGGCCCCTGTTAATGCCGGCCTGCCTGCCCTCCCCCCTGGCCCCCCACCACTACTTCCCCCCGGCGATCAACCATCTCCTCTATTCCCCCCCCCCCATCCCAGGCGGTTAGCAAACAGGAGCCCCTCAACTAGCCTTGGAAAACACTGCTGAATGGTGCGAGCGCTGCAGATTAAACCCAGAGCGGCTATATGGGCCTGGCTCGACGTTTCTCAAGCTTTCCCTTTGGAGGTTTCCACGCTCGCCGAAGCGTCGAGTGAGTTTTGATGACTCGAACATGGACCTTAGACCCTGGTACATCTGAAAGCTGTTAAAACCGCATATTACTGTAGAATTCTCAATTTGAACTCCTAATATTTCAAATAATTCCAAATGCTTCGGTGACATAAAAACCCGCGAGAAATCCTACCTCTCATTTTGTATTTTTACTTTTTGTATTATGAACATTTTGGAGCAATCAGTCATTTTATCCCGCTGAGTGACCTTCATTGCCCTCGTACATATGGAACCGGTGAAAATATCCAACCATATTTCAACAAATTCATGTGGGCGTCAAAGATGGAAAATAATCTGTCTATCCAAACATATCTGTTTGTATGTTTTTACAGTTACAGGCAGCTATTGCTGGTCCTCTTCGACCATTCACAGTTACATAACCAAATGATATATACTGTATATACAGCATTATGCACAATAATAAATACATGCATGCATATAGTACAGGAGGCATTGTTTTCCCTGCCTATCTTCTGGCCTTGTTTTAACGTTGGAGGTCTACTAAGTTTCTGGTCTGGAAGAACAAGCCGAACGCACCTCCTCAAATATTCCCAAACCACCATATGTTGTAAGCCAGGTGCGCGGGGGGAATCTCGGCAGAGATCTTACCTTGGCTCTTTTAATCTGATAAATGCCAGCCACCACCTCCGCCTCCCACGGTCTCGTCCACTCCAAACACACAAGAGAGATTTACCTACCGCATGCCTGTTTTCATATCTTCGGTTAAACAGTTTTAGTCTAGCAAGTAGTTGGCATATTCAAACTGAAGGTCGTGACCTCTAGACGGGTGGAATGAGTTCTAGGGGTCATAATGGTTGAGAAACACTGTATAGTACTGTGTATACCAGTATGTGAACAAAGACTAACTAGCTTACCGTATTAAAGACAGGCAGGGTAGTCATTCTCACTTGCTAACTGAGTTCAAATCAAAACAACCTCCCTCAGAAGCTCCGCCCCACACATTGAAACGCATTGCGAAGCCAAGGGCATTGCTGTTGTGAGCAGCGTTAGCCACTTTGATTATGTTCCTATTTACGAAGCCAGTGAAAGAAGATATTTGGTGAATTTGACAAAAAGTGTATTAGCTTACAAATAACTTGGAATAGCTGACTCTTTAAAACCAAAACTTCAAATAGGCAATCATTGTTCGACCTGTTTGGGAGCACTTTCCACGATGCCAATGTTTATGAAGCACGCTAACAATAATCCTAATAGATTTGTAATTACATGTGTAACAGGAGGAACCACATTCAGTCGGTTGGTTGTGTGGCTGCACGCCGGTTCACACGGAGAATAAAGGGCGTAGTTATTATGTTCACGGACAGGCTGCAGTCTTACCTCTTCCAGACGCTCCTGAACTGCTGTGGCTGTGATGGGTGGAACCACTCTGTTGAGAGACAGGACACGACGGGCAGCTTAAAAATCACATCTGGAGTTCATTTTTTATTAATACTTTTGCACAAGCTAACCATTCCCCATGCTGGGTGTGTGTTCTTTGATTTTGTGTTGAACGGGCGCTACTTCAAATGGCTGCACATTAATCTTTTGGCCAGAATACAATAATAAAAAAAGAAGTCGGCATTTTTCACCGACTTTAAACTCTAGTTTATACTGGCTTTCTCATGAACTCTCAACATCGACTGTCAGCTATGCTGCCAGAATGCAATAAATCTCAGTGCATACTATACCTCGTGTAAATGAGACAAGCCAGTATAGCGTATGTTACCATGGTGATGTTAACAAGACGCAAGAGCCATACTGTATATTTACTGTTCTTTTGACTCTCCTGGTTATTCCATTTGAATAAAATACATTTCTCCTAGTTGCTCGTAAGACGGACATTCGGAGAACTGAATCCCAGGTAAAGGTTGTAACTAATGGCTCAACATGCCTTTATGAGAACAGAATTGTTAAATCATAGTAGTTGACCCATCTCTCCAAGGGAGGACTTGAGCAATGAGCTGTCATGACTATCAACCTGACTCATTATCACAAAAGCTCAGAACAAACAAGAAACCTTGGCCAGGAGAAAAAGGTTATGAGGGAGAAAAAGAAAAATGAAGCCCACTTTCCCATTTAGGGAAATAATTTGCTATCTTTACTTGTCTTCTGCAATCTACTATTATTGTTTTAAATCATTCACTATAAGAGAAATTGTCTCGTGAACTCTTTCATGCCAGAACAAGAAAAGTACCATCATTTTTCAGCGCTGTGCCATTTAGTTTTTTATTGTATCCCTGCTTTGACAGATGTGGATACCTCTATTTTCCTAAACATGCGCATGAAACACATTGGGCATGGTATAATCTACAAAAAGAAAGTTAAACACATTTACTTTCTATATACTGATTTATCATAAAGCAACATAAAGAATGTGGAGATGGAAAATGCTTTTCTTTAGAGGCCACTGTGTACTGTAGGCCTACTGTTTATGTTGCATTTTAATATGTTGTAAATCTGTATTTCTGCTGCAAGGTATCTATTAAAAACATGTTTGATCTAAATGGCATATAAAATGAAGGTCAAATAAAAAATATCTATAATTTTCGAACAGCGGGTTTTAAAGCCTAACTGTTCACACAAGTGAAAGCCAAGTCAACGGGATTCCCGTCCTGAAGTATTTCCACAAGATGCGATATCATTTAAGCGATACAATTACAGTATATCGTTAAGTAGAAGTCATATTGTAGATAACCACAGGCAGTAAGAAGAAATAAAACATAATCTCTTTGTGAAGTTTACGGTAAAACATCAAGATTGCTTTGATGATTAATGCCGGGGCTATGCGTGCTGGCGCCAGCACAGAGAAATACAGCCTCATGCCAATCTCTTGTTCAGATTTAACAGGGTGCATCGGGAGACTTACTAGCTACGTGGTCATGGCATGGGGCTGATGAAATGCAAGCGAGTGGGGGAATGACTGACTCAACAAAACCATGTAACACACTTGACAATACCTTGCATGTGAATGGAAGAATGAACATGTGGCTTTACATTCACTGACTAACAAACTGAATGTCTGTTTCAGTCAGTTTGACTTCCATATGTTGGCGGCTATACCCGTTAAGTATGTCATATACCCTCTGCTGACAGTGAAAGCCACTCATATCAGCAGTGCACATAAAACACATCGGTGCAAACACACGAAACACTGCAGAAGGCTTGTAAACGCACATACTGCACACACACGGACGCATAAACGTGGTAACGCAGCACCTCCGGACACTTTAAATCATCCCCAACAGCCCTAAGATCCCAACACACACACACACACACACACACACACACCATTTAACTTGGCTCAGTTTGTCCAGCAGAGGTTGGCGTTGCTCTGTGCGGTGTGCTCTGTGCTGAGAGATGCCCGGTCAGGTCTCTATCGACCCATTCAAGCCCCCCCACCCTCACCCCCAGAGATCTGGGAGGGCAGCCAGATAGAGCACCACCCAAGAGAGGTGAGGAGGGGGGAGGTGGTTTCCACTGGACGATTATCATACTTTGGACATACTGGGCCTTCTATGGTTATATAGGCTATAGTTCCAGTACCAGCGCAGTACCAGTAATCACATTGGGTTTACCATGAATACAGTCATTATATTTAGCCAGCACTCATTCTTGTAGAAGGCACCACTTAGCATGTTGCATGTGTGCCACTAATAATGACTGATAGCCGCTGATTATTTATTAGCTAGCTATTAGCAGGCCTGGTGTGAGGCAAACTGCAGACAGGGCATACGCCCGCGGTGGGAAAACCCATGAGATTCTGAGCTACAGCCTCCAGCCACCAGGGCGGGCTGTCCTCCTCGACATGGGTGTCCGCCCCAGATCACCCCTGACACAGGGTGGGCTAGACACACCCAGACAACGCCAGCGCGCGCGCGCGCACACACACACACACACACACACACGCACGCATGCACGCACGCACAAGGGTACTTTCCCCTCAGTCAGGTTCAAAACCATGTTGATTCTAACGTTGATGTACAGTATGTCCACACACACCAGCGCATGCACGTGCGCACACATAAACACACACGCACGTGCACGTGCACGTGCGCACACAAACACGCACACACAGTCTGAAACTCGTGCCTCATTGTCCGTCATGTCTAAACCCACGCTGCTGGCTTTTGACATGTTATATGGAAAAGAAAGAGAAAATAAACCTCCCTCTCTGCCCCATTCCCAACGCCTTCTCCTCTCCCATCCATGCCGGGCGGTGTATACACCCCCCTACCCCCCCCCCCCCCCCTTCCATCCCGGGTACAGTTTTGCGTCTATACACTAGTTATAAAATCCTGCGTTTGTATATTTATGTCTGCCAGAGACTTTTCTCTTTAACAGTCAGTTATCAGAGAGAGAGAGTGTGTGTGTGTGTGCGCGCGCGTGTGTGCGTGTGTGTGTGTGTGTGTGTGTGTGTGTGTGTGTGTGTGTGGGGGGGGGGGGTGGGGGGGGGCTGTTAATTGGAAACCAAAAAAAAAAAAAAAAACA
>JAODUE010021848.1:0-22432 GCA_027564755.1 Amblyopsis hoosieri | reverse complement strand
CAGTCCGTTAGCGACATATGCTCAGCCAGTCAGTTAGCGACATATGCTCAGTCAGTCAGTTAGCGACATATGCTCAGCCAGTCAGTTAGCGACATATGCTCCTACAGTCAGTTAGCGACATATGCTCAGCCAGTCAGTTAGCGACACATGCTCAGTGAGTGAGCGACATTTGCTCATTTCGGCCGGTCCTGCTACACACGGTGCGACAAAAGAAAGTAACTGCCCCTTTTGCACAAGCAGACCTAACCTTGACAGTTCCTTCCGTCTTGGGCTAGCTCGAAGCCTGGCGTACAGCTACACCGGTAGGATCCCTCCACATTGGTGCACTTGTGGGCACAGAGTCGCCCTGAAAATTGGCTGCACTCGTTGATATCTGTGGACAATAACCAAACACGGGCTATTCACTCATAGGCCACGGATGGGTGCACTCTGACCATTAGCATTGCCCCTGCATAAATGTAGATGTGTTATTTAGGAAGCACATACAGTATACGGCCCATCAAATCATTGTATCCACCAGAGTACCGGTATAACATTTTCTTTACACACATTAAATGATGTTAGCCTAACTTTTACCGTACTCAGGTTTACTAATGTAATGGGACTCAAATGGGAGTATGTCTACCCCTAAAAGTACTTTAAAGAACTGTAGAGGGTACAAATATTTACAACAAACACATTTTTGCCTATTAATAATTGGAATTTCGATCTGTTGAAAATATAAGCTAAAAGGGGAACTTGGCACAGGAAATAATACACAGGAGCCAATGCGGTTGTAGAACCACTGGCTTGGGACTGGGGCATTCTTTAGCCTTCAACAGGTTAGTGTTTCAAAATGGCCTCCCACCTTCACAGCGCCTGGTGTGGCTGTTGAAGGTGAAGCCTGGCCTGCACACGCAGCGATACGTGCCGACGAGGTTCACACAGCCATGGTCGCCACACACGTCCTCTGCCCCCCTCCGACACTCATCCACGTCTGGGCAGCGGAGGGAAGCGTGTAAGGCGTTGATAGCATGATACGTACGCACACGCACACACACGCACGCTAACAAGCATAGGCGCGTGCACACACATGCACGCAAGCATGGACAGGCAAAAGCGCACACAGCTAAACACGCACGCGCAAACACAAACATACAATCACGCAGATACAAACCCGCGAACACAAAAACAAACACACATAAACCACAATACCGCATCTGGCTAAAGTGTGGCTAGCTTAAGTCTTCCAACATAAGGCACATAAATATAAAAGGCAGATAAATAACAGGACAGGTCCATACCCTCGCAGCGCATGCTGTCAGTCAGCCTGTAGCCCAGCCCACACACAATGATGTTGGTCTGACAGGAGTATGAGCCCTCCGTGTTGATACAGGTTTGGCCTAGGGGGCACGGGCTTGTGTGGGTAACACACTCGTCGATATCTAACGGGACGAAACACATTGCGAGCCACACACACACAAAAAAACATTTTTGTTAATATAACTAATTTTCCTGAGGAGATTTTGCATAACACCATACTAGGTGGAACACCTAGTATTACCCACCGATACAGCTTCCAGCGGCATCCTGGAGGAACCCTTCTCTGCACGATTCCTTAGGGTCACAGCGGAAGGAGCCGGCGGTGTTGGAGCACACGAAGTCTCTCATACAGTTATGGCTCCCCAAAACACACTCGTCGATGTCTAGTAGACGCAGAGTGAGATAAAGGTGCTTTTCTTGTCACATACACATATTTCTGCATTTAACCCATCCCTCAAGGGAGCAGTGGGCAGCCGCTGTGCAGTGCCTGGGGACCAACTCCAGGTAGAGGCCAGTGTCACTTGTCCCTAACCCTAACTGCACTGACAGGAGAGCATTATGGATAATGGGGGAAACCGGAGCACCCGGAGCAAACCCACACAGACACGGGGAGAACATGCAAACTCCACACAGAAAGGCAGAGATGACTGGGATTCAAACCCGGGACCTCCTTGCTGTGGGGCAACAGTGCTATCAACTGGGCCACCGTGTTGCCCAAATGCTTGGTTGTAATCACGAGAAGATGTGAAAATATATGCAATTTTATTAAGACAGGACTCACAACCGAAAGCTCGTGGGTTCGATCCACAGCATGCCTGATCTACGCTATATAAAGCCTCCTTGAGCAATATGCCTACCTGCTCATTAGTAGCAATACAACATAACTTTATGAGTTGTAAAATACAGTATTTTCAGTGGGGCTTGTTTGAGGAGTTGCTTCAGTTTGACCAAACACAAACATTTTCCTGAGGAGATTTTGCATAACACCATTCTGAAGGAAACGCAGCAGAACATTCATGATTTTGACACAGCTTGTTGGAAGTCGTGCAGTTTCGCCGTTAAAACAGGACCTGTGCATCACCTTGGCATGAGTTTTGGTCCTTGAGCTCGTAACCTGTCCCGCAGCCGGCCTCTCTCTGACAGCGGAAGGAGCCCTTCGTGTTAATGCACATCTGGTCCGAGACACAGTTGTGGCTGTCCGTCAAACACTCGTCGATATCTGAGGGAGCAAAACAGTCGTTATGTATGTGTAGCTCAGAAAAAGGGAAGGCAGCGTTCATTCTCGAAGGAGGTTTAAAAAAATAAAAAAGTACACTACTCAATTGTGATCTCTGTTCATATTATGAAGTTTTAGAGACAACACTATGTTTTTGGCCAGAAGGCTAATATAATATAACCAGGTGTAACCAGACCATATTCACGTTGTAAATATTGTCTGTCTGTCTGATAGTCATTGCCTCCTACTGGGTGTAGACTTCTGGTTCATATTGAAACTATTGGAAAGCATGGAACCAATCGGCGTTGCTACAACGGTTTTGATCTCCTCATCTAGCTCTACCCCCAATTCCAAACACATACTTAACGTCAACGTCATCTAACTAACCCATCCTGATTGGGTCTCCAGCAGGGTGGCTGTGAAAACACTAATGCGAACAGGTTTTCTAAACTATAATCTCAGCTAAATGTTTTTAGCTGAGAGCAATAGTCGGGCGGAGCCAGGCTAAATATGATATTGTCACCCAAAAAGTTGTTTTATGTATGTAATAATCAGGTGGCAATCACTGAAATGTGTGCCTTAAAGAAATGCTCACTAAATCGTAATAATAATAATAATAAATATATATGTTCTTACCTTCACAGCTAACCCCATCTGCTTCCAGTTTATAGCCGTCTTTGCAGGAACAAGTGCCATCATCGTTGCAGAATTGTGAGCAACTGGAGTCTAAACCAAGAAAAAAAAGTGTTGTTTTACAAAACCACAGTAGTTAAACACTCATGAGTGAACATATAGTGTAAGCCTCTTACTAGTTTTGAGACAACAAGAGTTAAGTACTGAAGGTGCCAAACCTCTGCAGTCATAAGGTTCTATGTCAGGCTCTGCTATGGTAGCGATCGAAGAATCCTCTCTCACCGGAGCTGTGAAGAAAGACATTCACCAGCAGATTCTTCACACTTACCCCTCACATGCCCTCGTTTATAGCCGAGGAGCAGGTTAACAAGACAACACATTTCCTACACTACAAAAACTAACATCTAATTTTGTGAGATAATCTTGTTTTTAGATTTAAAATCTAGTTGGACTTGTTTCTAATATAAATGGCTTATCTAGTGACTTAAAATAAGTACATCTGAAATGAATTTAAGAAATCTTATCAAGTGAATTTCAATTACTGCGCTGGCAGCCAGTTTTGCTTGGTTTAAGCATAAGACTAACTAACATATTTGCACTTATATTTGACAGGGCATTTTTTGCAGTGTAGAAGTCTAACGCTACTATTTTTCTTATCACTGTGGCCTTTGTTCTTACATTCTTAGATCAACCCTGTGCCTTTTGTGTCACTTCTTTGTGTCATTGTTTAATGTTTGTGGCAAACGGTTTAGGACGCAAGTCACCATTTAGGTCTACGATATCCTTGTGACCCAGTCTGTCTAGATGCCTATATCTTGCCCCAAGCATTGTTTGTGGCCAATCAAATGAGTACAGATTCCTCTAGTGCTGAACAACTGCAGTTTGTATGTCAGGTCCTTTTACCTTGGGTGACATGTTTGGGTTTCACGCCTCTGTTTTGGGTACAGCACGCCAGCGCCGCTCGCTCACACTTTGTCACCAGGGAAAGGCCGAGGTTGCAGCCCAAACCCTTTTTCACTGCCAACAGACCGATCACACAACAGTCGCAGCACATCTGCAAGCGAGATGAAAAGTGATGTGTGGAACCAGGCTAATGTGCAATGGTTCTCAAACCTACGACAAGAGCATCAGTAAAAATATAAGCTTTATAATAAATACTAAATTAAACACAGCATTTCTCGAGAGCCACTATTTACTCATCGCTCCTTCAAAAAGTAATAATATTACTTATTACTGGGTATTCAAATGTCTTAGTTACGTTACTAGTTACTTTACTTTCACAATCACTACCCTGTCTTGCCCCTTCAGAAAAATGGCAACCTGTGTAGCCAGCTCATTTTAGAATTGAATCCTCTTTATTGGAACAATAATGAACCTTAGGAGTCAACAATCAGTCAAAGTGAAAACATTGCAGCCTCTCAAACCAGATGATTATGATGGTTCAATTAGCCTACCCTAAGTTTGATAGGACCAGAAATCTCATTCTTGTAACGCAGTAATGCAGCATTGCTTGGATTAGTAATTGTAATATTATTACCGTTTTTGAAAAAGTAATTGGTTACACTAGTTGCTGGAAAAATAAATATTACAGTAACTAGTTACTAGTAACTGCCCAACACTGATTGCAAGACCCACCTTGGACACCACAGTGTCCGCGGGATCTCCTGTAAAGAAAGGTCTCTCACAGGCGCCCTGGTCGTTGGCCATTTCGATCCCATTGGTGCAGAGGTTGGAATGGTACACCTCACTGCAGCACTGCTCCTGGATAATCCTGGCAGGGGTTCACAGCAAGAGAAATCAGGCCGAGTCACCATCCTCACCTGGCAAGATGGAATTCTTGCATGTCATATGTAGGCTGACGCAAGGCTCTAGCTGCAGCCTCTAGGCTGGGATGGGCAAAAAAACATCAAAATGTATTTTAAAATAAAACACCAAATAGTAAATGTATCAAAATAAACTACACAATACAGTAGCCACGCAATGTATCAAAATAAAAAAATGTATTTTTGTATTTTAAAAATACTAAAAAATACTTTTCCGATGGAGCATGAAATCACCTCACATACATATCAATTAGCATTTTACTTAGCCTAACCCTTCAAATTGACTCATGGTAGTTACTGTAAAAGGTATAGTCATTATGGAGAAAGTTTGTTGATATTTGAGCCTGATCAAAACAAAAAAAACTTACTATACCTTTAGTGGACAATGTTTGAGAGCACACAACCGCTTTTTACTGATTAACAAATCTGACATACAGTATGTAACCAGTTGTGGTCAGGTAAGCAGTTGTAAGATAGTACACATTTAGCCAAATTCAGCAAATATCTCCTCACATAGAAAAAAGTAAATTAAAAAAATCCTGAGTTTGAACATCCACCTGACTATTGCCCTAAAGTCAGTTTTCACTTAAATTATAGTCTGGAAACTGTGACCACTAAAGTGATCACAGTTTCCAGACTATAATTTCAGTGAAATTAGTCGGTCACACTGGATGAAGACTAATCAGCGACAAGTGGGGTGGCTAAGTGCAATGACATGCTATGCATTGAGATCATGCATTCAAAATCATGGGAGAGCTAGATGAAGCGATGAACAGTTGTAGCAATGCTGATTGGCCATTGATTAACCAGACGTCTATGCCATGTTATGTAGAATGTGTCGACTGCAAACATTCCCCAATGCACGTGTGTACATACCCTGTTTACCAAGTGAATTTTGGGTCTGGTTACATCAGGCTACCAATCAGAGGCTGCACCAAGTAAACATCTTTTATAGTGTTTTTAAACTACAAAATACAAAACCTCAAAGTATTTTTATACAAAATATTAAGCAATTTTCCACAACGCTATCAAATACAAATGACAAAATAGTATTTTGTATTTCAAATACATGCATCATAAATACTGCCCATCCCTCAATATATACCCATATATTCATGTTTAAGCACTGTCATCTAGTTGTAGATACTACAACTAGACTACTACTACTGTAGGTGAAGTTGATTTGGGGGTTTTAACCCCTGCAGCAAGGCTACATCACCTTGTGGACCCTCCCTGCCCAAAATAGTCTAAGCACACAGTGGTTATAGATGGGACCTACCTGCAGAGATGAGAGGAGGAGATGACGGGAAGTATTGTACAGTGAATTCCTTTCTGGCCGCGACTCTTGCCGTCACTGCAACATTCCAGTAAAGTTGGCGGTCGCTGCTCTGCGCGGCCAGCCAAGTTTGTGTGTGTGTGTGTGTGTGTGTGTGTGTGTGTGTGTGTGTGTGTGTGTGTGGGGTCGGGGATGGGGATGGGGGGGGGATTATATATAAATCGAGGGACGATTTTATACTTTCAACGCGCTAACATTTTTATTTTAACACAACCGTTATAAATATTATGTAGGTCTGTTGTCTAATGTTTTAATCAATAATAAACACTTTTTTTTTTCTTCAACCTTCATTATCAATGTCAATATAATATTTCACACAAAAAAAGCATCGCCTCCTTATTTGAGATTTTGATCCTATCGATACATGGGTTACATTTAAATAAAACATTGATAATATGCTTACCCTGTCCAAGCAGATGTCCGTAAAAATAGGGGAGAAAAAGTAGGAACCACAGGTCCATTAAATAGTTTGAAGGTTTTATTTCCCCGAACAGTTTAATTGCCTGTCTGTGTTCTTCGGAGAGAGCGGACCCAGTGTGGAGTGTGACCTGATGCAGACCAAAAGACCGCGGTGACCAAATGGCATTAATAAAACGTAGACAGATAATCTCACCTTGAGTTATATGGGGGAAAGCGGCATGATGTGCCTTGCGGGTGGAGGGGGGGTGGGAGTATGGGCTCCTTAAACAAACGCAGCCACAACAGCGCTAATAGCGGAGCGACATCGCTCCCATTCCAAACTAACCATAGGCTTACTGCGTGATCCAAAAGGACAGAGTGATAGCGACCTAGGGTTTGAGGTTTATGGGAGCAGCTCGACGGCCGTTGAAGCAGTCTGTGCCATCTGGCAGTGATACGGCTCCCAGCGAACGCATGGCATATTATTATAAAAACCAAGCCTATCAAAACAAAACAGTGTTGGGTATGATTAAAAGGTTCACAAAACAAAATACAAGAAAAAAATAACAATAAATCAAGGCGACTTATTATTGTTCTCTTCTGTTACTCAAATGTCACATTCCTTTCTAAATGTTTCAATTGATGTGTTGATTTGACATTTCATACTACCATACATGTACAATGGCCCAATGTTACAGCCTTCAAATAAAATACATTGAAATATAGAATACATTGAAATATAGGCCATTATATACAAGTGAGCTAAATTCTATACATACTATAGAATTGCAGCTTAATTAAATTAAGTTCTATTTGCATGCAGTACCTTCAAAGGTGTTCATGTTTTGAACTTGAGTGCTTTGCCAAATACTGTAGTGTTCAATAATCCAGATAATCACGTGACAGGGCATCATATCCACAAAAGGATAATAGTCATTGTGTATTGTTCGATTGGACATGATCATATTCTATTTTACAGTAAAATTGTCTAAAAAGTAACACTAAAGATAGTATATACTGCCCCCGGTGGGCATCAACAGAATGCAAGTCACTACTTGATAAGTCAACATGTATTGCGGTATCACAGGTTGCCTATAGTGAATAATGGGGGACAAGACAGAGGTGAGGGTTGCAGCAAAATACGTCCTAGGTCAGCCAGTCTGGACCGGTGCTGTGGAAGACCATCCTCCTCCTCCTCCTCCTTCAGCCCTGCAACTCCTCCTCTCCGGGGGTGGTGCTGGCAGGAGGCAGCTCCTCACCGGGTCTGGGGGATTCTGGGGGTGGCTGAGAGACCTCCTGTATCGGGGCCTCTAAGGGGGTCTCCTTGGTAACCTCTAGAGGAGCCCCTTCTGGGTTCTCCTCAAGGGCCTCCCCTGGGTTCTCCCCTGGGTTCTCCTGAAGGGTCTCCCCTGGGTTCTCCCCTGGGTCCTCCTCAAGAGCCTCCCCAGGGTTCTCCTCTTGGTTCTCCTCAGGAGCCTCCCCTGGGCTCTCCTCTTGGTTCTCCTGAGGGGCCTCCCCTGGACTCTCCTCTTGGTTCTCCTGAGGGGCCTCCCCGGGGCTCTCCCCTGGTGGAAGGAGAGGAGCGGGGGCGTCCTTCACGGGTGACACCTCCTCCTGCTTCACCTCCTCTACTCCGGCTGCGACCTTCCTGTCCTCCACTGTGGAGATCCCCTTCTCCTCCGTGCTCCTCCCCCCCCCATCCTCCTCCTCCTCCTCCTCCTCCTCCTCCGCCTCCTCCTCCTCCTCCTCCTCCTCCTCCGCCTCCTCCTCCTCCACGGGCGCCCGTTCCTCAGGAGGAGGAGCCAGGTCCTCCTCATCCTCCACAGGGGGGATTCCCCCTGCTTCGGTGGAAGGGTTGTCCGCGGCGACCCTCCCCTCCTCCGCCACCTCCTCCCCCACCGCTGCCTCCACCTCCATCTCCTCGTCCTCCTCATCCTCTATGGGGGGGATCATGCGCTCCTCGCTGCCGCCGGGGAACACCGTCTCGGGGTAGACGCCGCGGAGCTGCTCCTCGAAGAAGTCCTCCAGGTAGAGGCCGGCGCTGCCCACCTCCGACGTTGCCTGGGCAACACACACAAGCTGTTACACACACTGTCGTCATGCTGTAAAGCCAGAACTACGCCGTGGCGCGGGAGTCGCCTGACGACGATTTCTGGCGTCGCGATTGTGCGTGTTACACGGACGTGCGCACGCTCGAGCGCACGTCCGTGACTCTCACAGAACAATGATTCCATCTACATTTACAACTACATATAGTAAGTATTAAGTAGCAGGCAATTGGGTCTGCTCAAAGACGCTTCCAGGTAAGAACCCACGTTTTGGGTGGGAGTCAACCACCCTAACCCACCAGACTGTCCTGCAATCTAGCGCATCTAGGCAATGTCATTCAGATTAACGTGACGAAGATCGGATCGTAGAACACGACAAACAAAACAAAACAAACATATTGCACGAATAAAATGCACAAATATTTTAAGTGACTATTTTCCTCCACCAGTGACCCCCCCCCCCACACACACACACATTTAATCGTCCTCACACAGGTTGCACACACAGCCGTGCCCTTCTTACCTTGTAGTACTTGGCACAGTTGCTGAATATGAGCCTGACGTCCGCCACAAACTGCTCGGGGCTGACGTAGCGCTGCCCCGCGGCCGCCTTCAGCTCCAGCTTCTTCTTCACCACAGACAGGTCCATGGGAGTCTTGATCAGCTCCTTGTACCGCCGCGTCTCCTTCAAGCACATTCCACAACCAAAAGTGAGAACGCGAGAGAGAAAAGATGGCGTCCACCCGTCACAGTGACGGCTCCATTCCAATTGTTATTTGACCATGCAGGTAAGACGGAAGGCTGCATACTCACTGTAGTTAAAAAGGTATCGGCTGTCGCGAGCCAATTGTAAGCTAATACGGTTTGTCAAATTCACCAAGCGTTTCTCCTCGCATTTCGCTAGTTTACCGTTCTCTGCGCGTGTTGAAAAAAACATACCCGATACTTCTACACAGCCCTGGCTCTGTAAATAGCAACATAAACAAAGTGGCGAACACCGCTCGCATCAACAAAGCCGTGGCACTACGCTTCGCTTCACGGTGCGTTTCGATGTGTGGAGCGGCGTCTCCCACGTTGGAGCAGCAATTATTCACACTTACCGAAATGGAAGGGCTCTGCTGGAAGTCTGTGCTGAAGTCGGTGCAGTACAGCTGCAGCAGCAACCGCTCACACTTCTGTGGTTTCAGACAGAAACAAAATGGACGTTTAGCTGAGGCTTGCGTTTGGTGTCTTGCTCAGTAGCACTTCAGCAATTGCATGGATATTTGGTTGGGTGGGTGGCTGGGGTTGGGGGGGGGGGGTACTTCTTGTTACAAGGCTACCCAATCTGTGACAACACATCTCTGCTGCCCCCTGCAGGCTGGCAAATGTTTTAAAAACATTTTGTTTTCCGTTGATAAAGATCAGAAGAACCACCTAATTTAATATTTACGAAAAGGTCAGAAGCTGTGTGTATGTGATCATAATGGTACTAGGGCATGCCAGTCAGTGTGTGCGTGCGTGCGCGTCTGAGGCTGTCTGTACCCGTCGATCGACAGGGAAGAGCCCCTCTGAGCTCTCCGCCTCCATCCCGGCCTCCGCGCCGTCACAGTCGTACTCCATCTCCGGAGAGCTCAGGTCACGGCAGAAGGAACAGAACCACTCCCCGCTGTAGTCAGGGGAGACAGCCGTGTTACCACACTACCAATGTGACTGAGACGTACATGTACGGACCGCCCCATATGTAAAGTAACCTTTGACCCTACTCTACCTGGGAGACTCGTTGAGGGCAGGAATGTGGCACGTGAGGTGGAACACTTTGGGGCACTTGTCGCAGCACAACAGCTCCCCTCCGTTTTGACAGACGGCGCACCAATCCTCGTTGGGGTCCTCCTCGGGCTCCGCCCTCTTCCCCGGCTCCGCCCTATGGCCCCCCACGGGCTCCGCGGGGGCGGACGGCGCCTCCCGAGGCTGCACCTCCCGGGGAGGGGCGGAGACAAAGCTCGGAGCTGGGGCCCGGGTAGGGCCCGGGACCGGGACTGGGGCCGGGGCTAGAACCTGGGCCAGGGCCGCCGGGGGTGGGGCCAGGGCCGCCGGGGGTGGGGCTGGGGCCGCGGCTGTCGTTGGGGCCCGCGGAGATTCTGTCTGAGACTTAGACTGGGCCCCGGTGCTGCTGTCTGGAAGGCTGGCTCCCACGCTGGACTGGACCTGAAGGATTCACAACGTGAATATACGTACGTACGTATGTACGTACATACATACATACATAAGTATACCAGAGAGATTGAGTGAACAGAGGCGTCAATGGACGCCACTACCGCGGTACACTTTCGGAGGGGGGGGGGTTGAGTTTTCTCCCTTTATGCAGACTAGAAGCGAACCAGCGGCCCATGCAAGTCAATGGGGAGGTCTGATGGTGATGTAAGGGACACGCCCACTTAAGGGACCAACAAATTAAATGTTTTCTTCCACTATGTATAAACACAGACTCTGGTTGAGCTGGACACAGGGAACGTGGAAACTATACAGACATTATCATTTAGATGCTCGTTTAAACATAAATTAATGTATACGGAACAGAAATACAGTAGAGCTATATAAAAATAAAATTTAAATAATTTAAATAAAATCCTACATTAATCAGTTAAGACTCATTGCCTCTCCATCTCCCAATCAGTCAAAAAAAAAAAACACTCCCTCCCTCCCCCCCTTCCCCTCTCTCTCTCCCCATATCTCCCTCCCTCCCATTCTCTCTCCCCATCTCCGTCCACCTCCCTCTCCCTCTCCCTATGTGTGTGTGTGTGTGTGTGCGCGCTTACGAAGCGAACGTCATCCTCGTCCTCGGGCTCATCCTTGATGACGATGACGGGGCCCGGGGACGTCCTCCTGCGCCGCTTGGCTGCGGGGCCTCCGCTGGCGGCGGCCGCGGCGCCGGCCTGGGCCTCGGCGGTGTGCTTCCAGGAACTCGGCCTTGAGTGAAAACACACACGGGCGGCGCAGACTGTGTGTGAAGACCTGCGCTGCTGTTGCCTGTTTGCTTCTGGCGGTTTGCTTTGGCGGCTCAGAGAGAACTAGGAGAGCTTGTCCTCCGTGCTCAGGGTACGCCGCATGCCGTGCAACATTATGGTGAGGTGGGAACACTGTGTGACTATTAGTGTGCCCTTAAGACCCACAGAGGTACAGTTGCTGTTGGAACAACCAATGGTTTTCTATACTAAAAAGTACCTAAGGTGTGAATTGTAGATAATACAATCGAAGCAAAGTATTTTAAGTATGAAATAAACTAAAGCACAAATCCTTTCTAAACTGTCAGTTACATCAAAAGACAGGGCTACGGCTCATACGCAAACTGTTAAAGATGAGAGGTTTAGTGGGGTTTTATGAACTTAGAGATTTAGGCGCATGTAAAATGTATGTGGATAATTATAAAAGTGTATTAAAACACTCGCTCAGCAGGAGAAACGACTGACTTACCCTGCACTTCTATCTGAAGACGTCGGCTTCGACATGGGGGAATCCTGTCTCCCTTGAGCTTCAGAAGAAAACGTGTTAAACAATCAAATCTATAACAGTGATCCATTATTAAGTATCTGTCCGCTGTCTTTGACAAGTTAGGAGTCAAGCTGCTTTCTGGTTTGTTACCTAGGTCACAGAATATACTGTAACAACAGGACCTCAGTCTGCTACTGTACGGGTAATGTGGTTGGACCTACCGGCCTGGGGAAAACTGGAGACAAAGCTAGGTTTGGGGATGTTGATGGTGATGGAGGGGACAGAAGCGCTCGCCTCAGTCCTCTTGTGGAAGGAAGACTCCATCAGTCCCCGCTAAATTAAACAAATAATAAACACAAAGCAAACCAGTTGTTCATTTCATTTTTGACAATTGTATGTTGAATTGAATTATGGGATATCGTTGAACGCAGATACAATCTCATAATATGCTATGAATCCTAGTATACATCATAAATCTGTTTTAGTGTGGTTCCATCATTGCCTGGCTCTGTCCTGGTGTGTCCTCCCACATACCTGGTGGCCAGATGCCTGTGAGGGGACCCCCAAGGACATAGCGTGCTGGTAGCGTGGCGCCCCCTGCAGCGTCTCTATGGTCTTGGCAGGATAACTGTTACAGTTATTGATCAGCTCCCTCAGAGACTAGGCGCAGAATAAAACAGTTAAAAAGGCGGCGTAAGTGATTACAATCTTATAATATCTCCGCTAGCTGTATGCTGTGTGTAGATGTGCGTGACCTAAAAAAAAAATAATAATATGGTGTATTTACATGGCCCTGGCTGTCTAAATGGGAACACAAACAAAGTGGTCCAGACCACACCACACACCACTATCCTAGCCTTGGCAATGCGTTTCCAATGTGTTGGAACAATCTCTCTCCAGCATCCATGACTCTACCTTTAATCTGAGTTCACGAGCATGCTTAAAGCTGTATTCTAGCCCTTTCAGTTGGCCATTGCACATTTAAGTGTATACGGGACAGGTAGGGGTAGGCAATTAGAAAGTCTGTCAGTAAATAAAATCCAAAGGGGTCTCAAGAAACACCAAATGTAAAGCCACAGTTAACTACTGCATCTTACCATAAAGTTTTATTATTTGCAGAACTTTTTATTATATGCAGATATTTAATTTTTTGCTACCAATACCGAGGGCAGGATGGTCTAGTGGGCTGGGTGTTGGACTTACAGCCGGAAGGTTGTGGGTTCGAACGCCGGTGCTGACCTACTTGTAAGCATCCTTGAGCAGGATGCCTAACCCCTAATTGCTCCCGGTGGTTGGTCGCACCTTGCATGGCAGCAATCACCATCGGTGTATGAATGTGTGTGTGACTGGGTGAATGTCAGGCAAAATACTGTAAAGCGCTTTGGATAAAAGCACTATATAAATACGCCCATTTACCATTTACCAATAGCAACCAATAGCAATAGCAATACCAATAGCTAACTATCTAATAGTGGCACCAGTAAGTAACTAACTGGTGGCACCAGTAGCTAACTAGCTAATGATGGCACCGGTAGCTAACCATCTCACAACTGGTGGGACCAGCAACCTCCCCAGACCCAGGTGGGCCTCACTCACCTGAGAAGGGAATCCAGTGCTGTGTAGCATGGATGTGGGGGGGCTTCTCGTGGCAGAGTGGGAGCCCCCGTACCGGCGACCAGGCTGCCCCAGGTTGGACTGCCCCTGCATGGGCTGCCCCTGGATGGGCTGCCCCTGCGAGGGTGAGGACCCCCCCTGGATGGGCCTGGTTGGAGGGGGGGGGCCTGGGGGTCCTGGGAGCCTAACATTCTGGTACCAGGACCAGTGGTTGGGTGGGGGCTGTCTGTTGGGGTGCTGGGCCAGCTTCTCCACCTGGAGCAAACAGCAAGGTCAGGGGTCACGTTAGTTTAATACCGTCTCACTGTAGGAGGCAATGATGGACGATTATCTTTGTTAACGTGGTTTGGGCGGATGATGCCTGAACACTAGGGGGCACTGAAGTTGCTATTAGCATGCTTGTAGCTTGAAGGTAACTCCATAGTTGGACATTCTTCACAGCAATGAGAACGTTACAATCTCAGGTGGAGCTAACTCAGAGCTAGATCATGTCCACAATGTTTTGAGTGCCGCATCTGCATAAATAACAGCGCGCATAGCCGGCTTTAGTTCTGACTAATCACCCATAAGCCACCATAAAACCATGATCACCCATAAGCGCCATAAAACAAAAAGAACAGTGCCCATAAAAGGTGCACAGACACTGGAACAGTGGAAATATAGTTCCAGCAGGGTGCTAAATCACTAATTTCACTGTGTAACAATGAACAGACTGTGTATTTGTTCAGTCTCTACAGGCAAGCCAAGAAAATGTAACGTTAGAGAGCTTAAACATTATCCTAATTATTTTTATTTATTATTTTAGGGATGCTGAAATGCCATTTAGGTGTGTTTGAGCACATCTAAAAATAGTCTAAGATTTCCAAGGTGCACGGACTGTTGTCGCATGTCCTAAAATGCAATAAAGCCATGCTTAAAGATATGTATCCTCTATCTTTATGCTGTCATCTTTCATTTGAGTATAGAGCAGTTCATATTTTGATGCCATCTCATGTGGTCATGCTCCATAACATGTTTTAAATATGTTACATATATATTTAACTGAAATCTTGACTTAAAAAATAAATAAATCGCAATATCTGTCAGAAAAATCGCAAGTAGGTTTTTTTCCAAAATCGTTCAGCCCTTCTGGCTACCATTTGCCGTTTTCTTAAAACACTGACTTGAGCCAAATATTTGTTGTGTAGGCTTATTATATCCAGATGTTGTACTCCATTCGCAGCAGCATTGTATGATGATGCAGCGACCTGTGAATCGGTGTGAATCTGAATTATGTTCTGTTGTTACTGTTTTTAAGGGGTCACACGTCCATTTTAAATAGTGCATTTTAATGTTGCCCGTTAGTCAAGTGTCGGCTGTCAAGGTGAGCGTCCCTAGTCTCTGCTGTAGTACCTCTACCTGCAACTGGAGCTGAGCCAGGGTGCTCTGGCGCTGCTGGGCGGAGACGGAGGCTGCCCCAGCAGGGCCCTCCACCCGAGGCGCCACCTGGTGGTTGAGGAGGGGCTGTCGCCCGGGGGCCCTCTCCACCAGCAGAGAACCTGGGAGAGACGCACACAAGAAAAGCCTTATTAGAAATAACACCACCGCCTCCACCACAGTGTGCAGGGCTTCCTTCCTGAATTCCCCTGACTGATAACAATCAGAATTTTCATCATGACCTGTAATGCTGCGTTCACGTGGATCACGGCAGACGGCCAACCGGATATCATGTTAGCGGACGAGAGCAGGACGGCAAAATCAGTTTTGGCCGGCAAAAAAAAATAGAGACGGCGGCAACGGCAAACGGTGTGCCGCTGAAAGTTCAAATATTGTAACTTTTTGCCGTCCTCTGCGATGGCATTTAAAGCCACATGTCCGTAGTTCCCTAGCAGCACTAGAATACTAGATACAATACAAAAATAATTACATAAAACAATTGCTACTAAATAATTGTGTTGAATATATTTGTAAACAATGGGACATCGCCATTCCGTTGGACTTTTATGCCGTGCCGTCCAGAAAGTATCTGCCGTGTTCCATGTGAACGCAGCATTAGGAACGCTAAAAACAACTTCTGTATTAAAGGGTCAACCAGCATGGCGACGATTAACAAACTGAAAATGAATGTGGTGATAGTTCACGTAGGCACTACTCATGTAAACATTCAGACCAACAGTTTGAAGGTTTGCTGACACATCTCAAAATGAAGCCATGTCAAGTAACATTTTGATAAATGTCGACTGCATTTGTAAAACATGCTGCAAACACAATTCGACGATTTGACCCAAAAAGATTATCTAATTCCCTGAATTTCCACGTCTGGAAAATACTCCCAAGAACAGTGGGAACTGCTGATGCCTGGTGTACGGTGTTTCGTTGTAGCTGTCCTACCCAGGTCTACGTTAGTGGCCCAGAACCCAGAGCGGCACTGGAAGCGGACGGTGCTCTGAGGGACGATGGAGGGGGTGCAGTTGGCCCTCATCAGGTAGTGGATCTGAAACAGGATCTGAGGAGGGAAGGGGGGGGTGGGAAAGAGAGTTTGAAATTGAGATTAAAGACCCATTTCCTTTTTGCCATGCAAGCGTGCAGTTATGTTGTATGTCATACACATATTGTGTATATTGCACACAACATAGAAACATGTAGTGTGTACACTATTAACAAGTCACAGCAGCTTTTAGCTACCTTTCAGTTTTATTGTTAACAGATGAAAGGGACGAGGAGTAGGGGTGTCATGCAAAAAAGTGTTTGCCTGCCGAAAACTGAAAATGGCAAATGCAAAAGTGCATTTTACGGGTTGTATTCCCACTAAAGTTATTTAAAGTGGCAATAATCTTGACTATAATCTACAGAACATAGCCGGTCAAATAATGTTGAGATCATTCCTTCATTTTTTATCTGGAGCAAAAGGCCACTTCTGTTGCCAAAATACATGTGTATACTTTGAAGTCAATAGGTATATGGAGGGAGGGACTCCCGTTATCCCTCCAAACCCACACAAAATGATAAATAAATTCCATTTATATATATAGCTGTACGTGATTGCCACACACACACACACACACACACACACACACACACACACACACACAGGGACGAGAGATCTTAACGTCTCTGGAAGCATCCTTACCAGTCTCTTGCAGTAGAGGAGTGCCGTGCCGCTGTGGCTGGCTGTGGCCCACTTGGTGAAGCTGATGACGTGGTCCAGGTGCCTAGTCAGCGAGTTGATGTCCTCCTGCTGCTTCTTCAGACCCACCTCATGGTCTCTGGTCAGGGCCTGGCGTGGCACAGATGAACATGGGTGCGTCACACACACACACAGAAACGTCACAGAAACAGATACAGACACATGCAAACAACACACACACATACACGTCACACACAAAGACATACATCACACACACACGTCAGACATCAAAATGTCAGACAGACTTCCATAGATATGTCAGACATGAATACGTCATAGACTTCCATGAATACGTCAGACATGAATACGTCATAGACTTCCATGAATACGTCATAGACGTCCATAGATATGTCAGACATGAATACGTCATTCACTTTCATAGATATGTCAGACATGAATACGTCATAGACATCCATAGATACGTCAGACATGAATACGTCATTCACTTTCATAGATAAGTCAGACATGAATACGTCAAACTTCCATAGATACGTCAGACATGAATACGTCATTCACTTTCATAGATATGTCAGACATGAATACGTCATAGACGTTCCATAGATAAGTCAGACATGAATACGTCATAGACGTTCCATAGATACGTCAGACATGAATACGTCATAGACTTCCATGAATACGTCATAGACATCCATAGATACGTCAGACATGAATACGTCATTCACTTTCATAGATAAGTCAGACATGAATACGTCATAGACTTCCATAGATATGTCACTCTTGGAAACACAAAGTTAAAGGGCGAGCCCTTTAACTGGACTTGCTACAAAGACATACTTTACCTCTAGCTGGTTGACAAGAATCTTTCCCTTCCTATTTATCTCCATAATCAAGTTGCAGATGGATTTTTTTATTTCATTTGTAACAGCCTTCCGGTTTTCATCAACTTGCTGGAGACTGTAAAGAAATGGGAAAGCAGGAACAAGGTGAGTCCAAATATTGCTTAATGGGCAACTACATAAAATATACCAATTTAATTCCTATATTAGATATCTACGATAACTGACACCTAAAGATTAAATTACCCAGAGTTGATGCAAATGGACACCTCCTCGATGGCTTTCCTCTTATCCTGGAGCTGCTGTGTCATGGTCTCCAAATATTGTCGGTGGTTCCGATAGGCATCTTCTAGAAACTGGTAGCTGCGAACACACATTATACAAAAGAGCAACTGTAACTCTGTGGTCACAATAAAGAGTTGCAACACCACCGCAAAGCATTTTGGGTAAATAAATAAAAAATAACAGGTCATCATTTACATACACAAAAGAAAAAGGTACAGTGTTTACTTTACAGTGAACTTTACAGGGAGAACACGCAGCATAGAAGAAGAAAAATCCCCTACTTGTGGTCCTTGTGTTTGAGAAGCTGGCAGTCCCGACAGGTTAGGCGGTCGCACGTCTCACAGAAAAGCTTCAGGGGTTCCTGCTTGTGGACGTCACAAAACACAGGCTTCTGCGTGGACATGCTCACTGCCTCTGAAAAACAGATGGGTGGAGATAATTTATAAGAAGACAATAAAAAATAAAAAACAGTCGGTCGATGAAACTTGTTTTTTTTTTTATTGTCTATACTCTAGCTGCTGGCGAGGTCTCGGCTAACCTGGGGACATCTCCTCCTTCTGTCGTATGGTGTGATCCCGCGTGAACTTCACCCTCTGGTGAGCCTCGATGCAAGTCACGCAGAGAAACTCCACACACTCCACGCAGTAGCCTGTGGCCTCCGTGTTGTCATCGCAGCTCACGCACACCTAGAGACGGTTAAGACACCATGGGAATTGGCACTCAAGACCCCCTTCCTTCCACACCACTGACAGGATACGGACTTGCTGTGGATTATTTATATAGTCCTATGGGATCACCACACCTGGTTGTTTTTCTCCACCGTGCTGCTCGGGACTTCGGCGGAGTCCTTTACAAAAAAGTTGTCCAAGACGTCCATCTCCCAACATTCCTGTCTGCAAACTGGGCATCGAATGGCACCCACTGACATTGAGATCGAAAGGAGATCCCGTTATAGCAGACGCTTTTAATCCCAAATGAATTCTAATTAGTAGTTGCAAATATTAAAAGGTACGTGTTAAACCCACAACCTTCCTTGAACACCCAGTCAACAATCCTGCCCTGTTTAGGTTCCATTATAAAACACACAGGCGGCACAGACGCCAAGCTACAGCAATCATTAGAGATGTAAGCTTTAAAACAGCCTTAAACAGACTATGGGTAAGCAGAAATGAGAAAAAAAAAAATAATAATAACAATATGTATTGTGCAATATACACATCATATAATGAATCGCCTAAAACTAAGCATAAACCAGTGAGGCCGCTTACGTGGTTTGTCAATATGAGCTTGTGGGTCTCGCCTAGGATCAGCACTCCTAAAGGGTGGAGGCAAACACCTCTTGCAGAAAGAATGGAGACATGGCAGAAGCTTCGGCTCTCTGTTGTGAAAACTCAGCTTGCATATAGGGCAAGTGTCCATAAGCCCGAATGTCCCCTGTTGCTTCAGTCTCTCTTCTTCCGCGGGCAAACTCTCCGCTTCATTTTCAACAATAATGACAATATCATCATTCTCAAGATTTTGTGTACCGTCTTCCATTTTGCCTTTTCCTCCAGTCACTAATCAATCACGTTAAACTTGACGTTAGGATACAAAGGCTTGCCCTTTTCCAGGCTTAGCAAGCCATATATGAAACATGAATGCTGATATTATGCATTGTAACAAGAATCATCCGGTCGATCTTGTGTTTTTTATACTCCCAACACTATTACTGGTAGGAATAGTCCGTTTGGAAGCTATGCTAACAGGCTAGCTTTCCATTAACTTGCACAGGTGCAAGAAAAATAATAAAAATCGGAACTTCTTGGGTTGTGAATGTTGTTATTACTTCTTCAGACGACTGCTAGCGTCACACGTACATATTTAAATTAACATATAAACGTTATTTTGTGATACTAAAAAATGGGAATATCTGTACATTCGTTCTCAAAACACACAGTGAATTTACCCAGAATCCACTGCGGTGTTATAAAGCTACAGCGTCCAAGTTGGTACAAACAGAATTCTACGGGTACGGAACAGAAGTGCGAGTTTTTAGGACGCTCCTCGATTGCTGATGTCGCCCCCAGAATAATTAAGCAGTTGGCATACATTAAATAGTATTAATATCTCTTAGTAAAAGTGTTTATGTTTTGAAATACTCAAATGTGCACATACTAGTAGGAATATTGGCATATGAGCCTATGAGCGCATGTGTGAGATGGCATTAGAGACTAATAAGGGTTGAACTAACAAGACAATTTTTAACATCACTTTCAACAACAGGAATAATTCTACACACAAATTGTGTTGGGGACAAATTGTGCCTTCACCCCCATTGAACATGATCATGATTTAATGTAACACAATGAAAGAGAAAAATGTTACAATCCTCTCCATCCCACAGAGCTGGAATGAAGGCAGGAATTTGTGTCTGGGAGGAGTTGTTCACTGGTCAATGTTCACTCGTGTGTTATAAAAAAAAAGGACCAGGCCATCTATTTAATTTAGAGCTACAGTATGTTTTGAGTGTAATGTGTTCTCTGGGCTATGTATGTTGGTTTAGATATTGCTTGCCTTCAGTACGGTGTAACACTTTGTTCAAAGAATGCTAATGGAAAAGGACTGAACACCAGGTCACATCCTTTTTTTTTGTTGGTGAAAACAAACCTCTAATTTGAATGGAGGTAAATTCAGTTAATAGTTGTTTGATATGGAAATAAAAAAAACAATATGATTAAGTTGAAATTACATCACAGGAGAGGTATATTTTTATTTTGGCAGCTGATGGTAAATGCCACTATTTCAATTAAGTTTGTGGAATTGGTCACTATGTGTCTTTTTAGCTGAATTGGATTAATGATCTCAATAGATAGCTGGAGCTGGTGTCATATCCTGACATTTATACGACCTTGAGCCTCCAGTGAATGTTGATTTCTGTTATATATTACTTTTTATTATGTCTACATGATTGATTAGTTATAGCTGCCTTATAGTCTCCCCACTTTGTTCACTTTGGGCAGCATTGGAGCGGGGCAAAAGGTGATCCAGCAGTTTCTAGTTCAAAACCTGCTAACTCCTCAAGTGTCAAGGTGTCCCTGAGCAAGACACCTAGCCCTAACTGTGGCAAGGTGACACCTTGCATGGCAGCCATCACCAGTGATGTATGATTGTGAGGCTATTCTGTACAGCGCTTTGAGTGGCTGGAATGTTTGAAAAGTGCTGTATAAATGCAGTCCATTCGCTTTAGTGCTGTTAACGTGTGGATCCAGTTTTGCTGTATAGGGCTAGGCTGGACTAGAGACAGAGGTAGGGTATGCCATTTCACTCGCCTTGCTAGTTTATAGGTTATACGTTTATATTCCTGACTGCCAATTGTGTGTAAATGTACTACTAATGGGATATCTAAACACTTGGGAACACTTTGCAGAGCAGAGCAAGGGTTAAATCCATGCGTTGACTACGACTGAGGTCATGTTAACCATCTACTGATTGTTTGCTTTACATCTTTATTGCGTACAATAATTAACCATTATAAAATGTAGGATACACATATCAGCCAAATGCTAGCCTATAGTCATGAAAAGTATCCTAAATGTCTTGCAGACATAAGCAAGCTTGCTGTCTGTGTCTCAGGTTTCCCTGAATTATCCTGGCTCTGCACAATTGCTCTCAGCTCAAATTTGCACAGCGAAAAAGGTTTCCAGATCTGGAATTCCTTTTAGTGTTGCAGCCACCCTGAATGGCGGACCAATCGTTGTCCATGGGTGTGGCTAAGTGTGTTGACATTGAAGTCAACATGTTCATTCATTCAATTTATGCGAAAACATTTGCAACGTTCTTGAACTACTTTCAAAGACATTTGCTGCATTTGGGTGTGGCAAGTGTAGGTTTTTGGCTATATTTGTGAGTGTCTCCACTCCAATAGCCTACCAATGCTACACGTGGCTTTCGTTACTTATTTAATCTAAAATAGGCTCATTCTGATATTAAATAAAAAACTGTAATATCGCTAGCCTATATATGGACACAACCAGACATATCCCTCATTGGAACAGATTTAGTGCGCTGCAGCACTGGCAGCATGACCGACAGAGGTGGTTCTACCATAAAAGTGTGAATCTGTACAGCCGAAATACAACAATAACAGTGTTATGTAGTGCTGTGTTGTTGTTGTCATTAACTTTTTTGACCGTGTTCAACCCACAACTTGATCCTCTTTAATTGTTTTGTGACCTGGCGGTCCACTGCAGTTCAAGTTCATTGAATTTTTTTTTTTTTTTTTTAAGACAAAACATAACATCAACAACTTAAACCCCTGTGCATCACAGTCTAATTTAGCTCAATTGCTGCCGGCGTATAAGGG
>JAODUE010021837.1:0-23663 GCA_027564755.1 Amblyopsis hoosieri | reverse complement strand
CCCCCCCCCCCCCCCCCCCCCCCCCCCCCCCCCCCCCCCCCCCCCCCCCCCCCCCCCAGCGGGTGTGTCAATCAAACGCGTCTGTGAGCTGTTGCCTCAGGCCGCTTCCAGGTGAACCCCGGAGCAGCTTGTTTGAAGTGAGGACGCCGCCCTATATGCTACCACAGGCAATAACCGGCAAGTCACACATTTAATGAAACTGGATGAGCAGCCCCTTTGAACGCACTTATATAGCGCACGATTCATTAGGCATGCCTTCATAATCTCACATCGCTTCAATTTAATGAGACTCAAAAAAGGTGTTTAAAGCGCTGCAAATCTATTTAGCTTCCACGCGCAGCCATTTCTTCTCTTTGCCACGTTGTTTAAGTTGTCCATTGAGCACTTGGCATCGCACACAGCTGTCAGTCTGTACAACGGAACATCTGGCACTCTATCACTTGGTATAGTCATTAAAGCTTTTATCATTCAGTTACACTTGTTTCGGTGTGTTGGATTCACCTGGATTCATGCGGTCAGTCTATTTCAAGGGGAGAGCTATTGAGCTAACAAAACAAAAATCTAAATTTTATAGAGATATGGAAAAATCACGATGATGACACTAGAAATAAACACCTTATTAATGATTCAGTGATAATGACCGGGACGTTCACTAAAATCTATAGCATCTATTTCTTCAAAATCTATTTATTTCCCCTGTTGCTTGTTTGCAGGACGTGTTGCCAATCCGAGCTAAATATATAGAAGCTGAACCAGACTAGAAATCAAGCTATGAAATTATGTGTTGTTTGTTTGCTTGTTTGATTGACTGCTGGCTTGCATTCTTGTTAGTTTATCTGATTCAGGCATATCATACAATTAAGGTGTCCAGGCCAAAAGCAAATGAGTTTCCCGTCCCCGAGTCACTTATGCCAGTGCAGCACAGACAGGGTTGTCAGAAGGTTCCTGACAGAAAACAATTAATTTGTCTCCTAGCACACAAACGTCAAATAAATGAGGTATGAAAGAGCCCCACCTCCTTGCAGGGTCCACTCAGTGACCTTGTGGCTGTAGGTGCCTCTGCCAGCCCCATTATAGGCAGCCACCTCTATCTCATAGTTGGTCCAGATAATAAGGTCCTCCAGGAGCAGGGTGGTCTGATCCGGGTTGGTGATGTTCTTGATCTGACAGTCCACTGGAAGCCCTGAGAGACAGTACCTGGAGACAGAGAGAGAGAGAGAGAGAGAGAGAGAGAATCATAATATAAATGTGTGACCAAATGCCATAGACCCAAGCTAATTTAGCATTACAGGAAACCCATTTCAAACAAAAATAAAAATGATTACGCACAAAGCTGCTTTTTGATTCGAGAACAAATAATGTAAACGGAACTCAATGACCCATGTTACGTAATAAATCATTTTAATAATGCTCTCCACGCAAATAGTATAAATATATACAGTATATGATAAATATGCAGAATAGAAAACATGCCGCAATGTGGCTCTTTTCTTCTTGCTGGGTCACAGAATAATCCACCCCTGTAAAAATAGAGGAGGAATGGGGAAGGAAGTGAAGAAAGACGAGCCTGGAAAAATAGTTACCCAACGATTAGGGATGTAGAGGTGATGACAAATGAACCGAGATGAATATACATCACCTAATTGAGGGCCAATTATTCTGTTGCAGTGGGAGGCAAGAATGGGGGGGGAGGGGACTGTCAGAACAAACAGGGCTGAGAAGACAGAGATTGTCACATGTAAATGGCCAGTGGTTTGTGACCACTTTTAGACACATTAGCCCCAGTCCACACACTACAATGATGGCCATTGCTTCACAAATGTGAAGAGACTTTTTTTTTAAATACATATACATGTACATGTATATAAATATAGAAGTATACAGACATGAGTGCATATACAGTACATATATAATATATCCACTGTATAGTTTTATAATACTACCAATATTTAAATAATTGAATATATATACTGTATATAAAAAATAAAGTAACATTTCAAAATCGTCCCGCAAAACCACAAAAGCAAAATGCCATCAAGGGCTCTGAGATTGCAGATTGATTAAGTCAATTCTTTTTTTAAAACCTCATAAACTATGAGTGAAGTCTTAAGGGTTGATTCAAATACCCTGAATCCCCGAATAGCCTGCGTACACTGGTCCTTCTTCCTCCTACTAGCAGTGTCACAGTACAATATGGCTGACAGAAGAATCAATGTAATAACATTGCATTTCACAGCACTATTAATAATGGTCCATCATTTCCGTTGAGGTGTACTGTACTTGAGCTATCTTCAAAGGGCTGTGGGGTACATGAAAAATACAAAAGATTGGGAGCCGCTGCACTCGCACGCTTGTGAAATTAGCCGTGTGTCTCACCTGATGATGTAACCCTGGAGCGGACCATTCTGGTGGCTCTCTGGGGGTGGCTGCCACTGGATCATAATGGACTGGTTGGTGCGGCCGCTGGCGATGACAGTCTGTGGAGGGGCACTCGGGGGCTCTTCTGGGAGGGTTAGTCTGCAGCAGAAAAGAGTGGGAGAAGAGAGAGAGAGAGAGAGAGAGAGAGAGAGAGAGAGAGAGAGAGAGAGAAGAAACAAACCCAGTATGGGCATGCATTCATTATCAGGAGTTTCTGCGTATTTCGGAGCCGTTTCATCATACGTTGTATCGCAACAACGTGCGAGGGACTGTTCTTTTAGGACACCACAGAGCAAAGACACGCCGAGACTAGCCACGTTTGTGTCCAAAAAGCAATAGCAATAGACGTACATTATTGTCCTGTGAGGAACATCTCGCACATGCATGACAGGCACCAAAGAGGCCTTGGTGAAAATGGGCCAGCACGATAGAGAGATGTAGAGAAAGGAAACAAGAGCCAGCCCGACCCCCCCCCCCCACAATAAGTCAATTTAAAATGACATCTTGATTCCTTCACAACGTGTTGGTGCGCCATGCGCGGGGAGGGAGGAGAGCAGTGTTTATGTTCAAAGAGGTGCGAGCCAGAAGCCTGGCGCTCCATCTGATGCTCAGTCATCCCCCTGTGGTGTGCTCTTGTTCGGGCACTCACAGGAATTCTGTTAAAGACATGTGAGTGTGTGTGGAGTGTAAGGTGCGCAAAGCTTCCGAGAACGACCACTGCTATAGCTTTAGAGGAAATGGGTAATATTGATGTGGAGAAGTAGTGCTGTGCTTAGTCATGGCGGAGTGGTTGGTGGATGGATACGGCTATGGATAAGTGCATGTGCGCATCTTGTTTGTTTGTTGTGGACTGTTATGCGTGGGCTGGTGTAATTAAAGGTGTTTCATCTTGCTGAGTCGAGAGCAACCACTTGGGGTTTAAGTATGTGAAGCTCAGACTCACATGCTTCTCTGTATTTTTACTGAAGTAAAAGCTAGTTGGAGATAAAGGGAACATATACTAGTGAGAGACTGAGAGCAATGGGAAACATGGAGTGAAAGCTGGTCAGCGCAGCCATCAAATCGTCACAAAAATAATGAATTAACTAATTAACTAAATGTCCTTAAAATCCCTTTACCCACAACATGTTAATCTCTGACACATTCCCAACAGGCACTAGGCTGAAAGGACTGACAGAAAAAGAACCAAGGCCCCCCACTGAACTGAATGGAAAGTCATCTATTGTACTATGGTATTCATTTATTGGAGTCCAGGTTGCTCGTTAATAGTGCTTGCCTACCGCTCAGTCTCTTTGCTGAACTGGCCCCGCCCCACGTCGTTGACGGCACACAGGCGGAACTGGTAAGAGCGGGCTGGTATGAGGCCGCCGACAGTCACCCCGATAGACTCGGGTTCAATGTTGGCCAGGAGCACTGTCCACGGAGCGTCTGGTGTCGACAGGTGTACATATGTTGTGGTATCACGGTCATTGAATCACACTGACAATATATTTCTTCAGAGGGATAACGTAACCATGGTTATGTTCTGGGGATGTTTTTTCATTTTTACAATGACCTACAGTTATAATAAGCATGGAAGTACTGAATGGTTGGCATTAAATTTATGTTTCAAAGGGTAACAAGCAAAAAAGTAGATTTGCAAGTACATTTGTGCTCCTGGGGAAATATAAGTACAACATTTAGAAAATCTATTTTCTTTCTTTACAAGTAGATATATAGCCAGAGTAGACAGACATATTGACAGGGAAGCAATACAGCAATCTAAAGTGACCTCAAACCTGCCCTCACCCACATGCTTAGAAAAACAACAGGTGGGTGCTGATAACGCTAGTGGGTGAACAACTGCCATGGCCATGAAACACATTTGGGGGCCGGGACAGAGAGCTGTGGACCACTCACTGTTCTCGGACACTTCTAGGATGTAGCGAATCAGGGGGCTGTTTCCGTCGAAGGCCTGGGCCCACGTCAGGTTGATGGCTCTCTTCTCTGTCGCGCTCAGAGCAGCCAATGGGTTCTCTGGGGCGTGGGGTAGTTGTCTGGTACCATAGAGGATATCAGAGCACGTTAGCATGTTTGTTAGCATGTGAGGACAGTAGCTCATGTTTAGTGTGGGTTATACTGGGTGTGACGTGCCTATTCGTGTGTATGTGTGTGTGTGTGTGTACCCTCCTAAAAAATCCAGCATTGCTGGTCACCAGCATAAGGTATGTGTGCTGGTATACCAGCTAGACCAGCTCTACCTCAGCACCAACCAGTATGAACCAGCCTGGCCCAGCACTACACCAGCACTATCCAGTATGAACCAGCCTGGCCCAGCACTACACCAGCAATAACCAGTATGAACCAGCCTTCATGCTGGTTTATGCTGGAGCTTTTAGCAGGGGTGACTACTGTAGGTGTGCTTTTCATGTTAACACAGAGAACAGCTTTGTATGTAAATGTGCTGTATGCTAACACTGGTGTGTGTGTGTGTGCAGTGCATCTGTGAGTGGGAGACAAAGACAGGGAACAAATGGACAAGCGGAGTGCATCCCACGGTAACTATCAGAGTGGATTACAGAGAAGTGGAGCGATAGACAGCGGTAATTGAAGAAAGAAAAAAAGTGCATGCGACACAAGCCAGCCCCTCTACAGTGGCTCGCTGTGGCTTTGACAAACATCATATAGAACTAAAGTATCATTTGACATTATATGTTAAATTGACAACCTGTGTCCTCTGATTTCACCAGTATCCAAATGCATCTATATTCAAAATTGGAAGTGCACATTAGTTGGGCATAGGCTAGTATATTCTGTGTTCAAGTCACCAGAAATGGGCATTTAAGTGCTTTATTTTAAATATATCTTTGCAGGGCAGCATGCCCCCACACCCCCCTAACATTTCATGCCCCCACACCCCCCTAACATTTCACTGTCCCTGCAGTTCAGAAACACTCCTAAGGCCTGGGAAGACGGGAATGAATTCTCATTTAGGTCTAATGTTGATAGGCTAACTTATATAATATTTTCTGCGGCTCCAGACAGATAAATATTTTAATGTTTTGGGTTCAAATTACTTTTAATAGTAAAGGTTGCAGACCCCTAATCTAGACAATAGTGAGATCCCTCAAATATGTTGATGTAGGCCACACATTAATAATATTTAACATTGTACTTTTCCAATGTTGTAACACGCCATAGGCGATATTATATTGATAATGCAAGAGAGTGAGAGACATAGATAGACAGAGAGACATAAAGAGGCATAGAGAGGGAGAGAAAGAGATAAAGGGACATAGAGAGAGAGAGATACACTGACAGACAGATAGACAGACAGACAGACAGACAGACAGACAGAAATACATTGAGAGAGAGACAGAGAGAGTGAGAGACATAGATAGACAGAGAGAGAGAGGTGCAGGCGTCTTGGCAGACCTGACTCTGAGGTGGGCGCTGCGGGAGTCGTTGCCCCCCACTGAGGTCACCCTGCAGGTGTATGTGCCGATGTCCCCCGACCACGTCTGGGAGATGTGCAGGGTCCCGTCAGGGTCTATGCGCAGACGGGCCGATGCAGTCACGTCAATCACAGAGCCGCTCTTCTCCCACACATACCTGAGACTCACACACACACACACACACACGCACACACACACACACACACACACGCACGCACGCACACACGTTTGACATCATGCATCTGCGATATTGTGTGATACAGTGTCAGTTCAAACAGCGACAAACAGAAGGCACTGACACTGTATGAAAAGCTTTGTGAAGCTGATGGAAAAGTGAATTTTATCTGAAAACCATCTCTCACTGTCACACACACACACACACCCACTCACACACACTGTCATCCACCGCTGTGTGCCTCTGTCCCACTCTTGAGCTCTCTCACACACACGCACACACACCCACACGCCCGCACACGCACACACACGCACACGCACACGCACACACACACACACACCCCAACACAAACACACACACGCACTATGTACGCTCTAGAAGTGCCTGTGATTAATTGCGACTGTTTGGGCTCTCCGGCTAATCTCTTGTGTGTTGTGTTTAATTAAAGGCACTGTCTGAAGTTATTACTCTGTTTACATATTCATCAGTTTATGCCGCAATCTGATCAATGCCTCGGCCCCACAGGTGACAGGCACTCTAATCACTGGGCTCCGAAGACGTCCCCCCACGTTCTCAGCAAGACAGAGGCACACTCGCTCTTTCACAATCAAAGCTGTCTAGGGAGCATGAGAAGATGGAAGCGGGGGGGGGGGGAAGGGGGTCAGGAGATTCTAATTCCTCAAATTGAGATTCCTCAAATCTTCCCATAGGAGATTGTGTAAGAGTAGATACATACTGGAAGATCCCTCACAGATTTCACGCTCTAATTAAGTACAACGCTGACATCTGAGTTTATTTTCATAATTGGAATGTGTCAAGAAAACCTTTCTTGTACAATTTTGACACCCCAAGTCATAACTGTGTCGCTGGATCAGTGAACGTGTCAAACCGTAAGGAACACTTTTTTTTTTATTAAACTTTATTTAATATCTGTTTATCAGAGGTGGAATAAAAAATAGTAGCCATGTATTTGCAATGACGTGCACTAAAGCAGATGGTTTTAATTAACTGTTCAGCTATAGGTAAGGGAAAGTAATTAATATAATCAGATGGTTCAGTGCATTGCCAGAGCAAACACATAGTTCAACGTTTCTGCACCGTTTTTACCATTTAATAAAATCCATTGACAGTAGTTTAGTGGTCTTACCTGATGGTCACGCTGGGGTCATGGGTCACTCCGCAGGTCATAACAGCCTTTGTGCCTTTAATCACACTCTGGTCCTGTGGGGGTTTGGTGATGCGAGTTCGTGCTGTGAAGGCAAAACAATGTCACGCGCCACAAGGATGATTATATGGAGTCAAGTTTACACTGGACTAAATCCCAACGCTCCCTCAATTTGGTTTGCTAATTAAGGTGGATCATATCTCCACTGCGCAGTGTTACACAGGTGCCTTGAGATGTTAGTTTGAGTATGTATATTAATAAATTATTATTCTCAGTGGACAATATTAGAATGTAATAGAATAGAATAGAAATTCAGTGGCCACCAAAGTGAACATTTGCAAATCAACCTCAATGTAGGCAACATGTAAGTACTGATGGCAGTAATCTACAACAAATCCACACTCTAACAAACCGAATATTACATTGTTTTAGTAATTTTTCCAGCTCACTTTCCAGATTTTAACAGACTCACAGGCTTGAACTTGGGACTTCATGTTTTTGGGGAGTTTTTTTCAATAGCTTGTTATAGTTACTGGAGTGTCATTGACTTCTGTGTGACATGTTGAGTTTCACACAGCAAAAAAGTAATTTCCTTTTTCTGGCTTGTGGTAAAATGATGCAAATGGACAACTTTAGCTTGCTCAAAGGAACTCTGTGCAGACCGCTCAAGAAATGATAGGAACACTATAGCAATAGATGTGCTTTAAGATTACTGACCTATGAGAACAGAGCCATTCGGTAGTCCTGACTTAAGGTTCGCTGCCTGATAGCAGACCAATAGCAGTCTACCAGATTACGTAAACGACAACAGAATATAAAATACTCTTAATTCAAAACACCGCTTCAGCTGCTTTAATATTGCTGAATGCTCCGTAGCAAATGTTAAGATTTGACGCTGGGGTGGGTGGGCACCTATGCACTACACTACTCACCCCACACCAGAAGGTCAGCAGCTGCCTCGTCGATGCCCCTGGAGTTGCTGGCCATGCAGGTGTAGCTCCCAGCATCTGACAGGTGGGAGGGGCTGATCAGCAGGCTGCCCGACTCCAGCAGGGTGAACCTTGGCAGCTGGACTGAGCCGCTGGCCAAGACGCGCTCACCTACAGCAAACGGACGCCGGTGATGGATTGAGAGGGTGGAGGAAAGGATGAGGAGGAAGGCTAGTAATTCAGTCACCAACCAGGGAACAAACAGAAACAATCGAATGCACTGCGAGAACTCTTGTTGGAGAATATGACACGTTTCAAATGCGTTGCATTTTATCGTTGACAAATTCACACATGCGCCTGTGCACACAGTCACACACACACACACACACACACACGCACACGCTCACCTTTCTGCCAGGTGATGGCTGGCCTCGGTGCTCCAGAGGTCTCGCAGTGGAGAATGACTGACATCCCATCAATCACTGCGCTGTCTGAAGGGCCAGCGGTGATGTTGGGAGCAATACCTGAACGGTTCATCCACACACACACACACACAAACAAACGTACACAAATACACAATGAGGTGAGACTGAGGTGATAATGAGACAGGTGAAACGGCTGCTTTGTAACGAAGCAGATGGTGTCTTGAAGATTAATAGATTTGATGGGGAGGGGGGTTAAGGGGGACGAGGGGGCGCGAGCTGCAAGGCCGGGGCCTCATTCTTCATGACAGCTCTGAGGAACTTGACAAGGCTCTTCCATCTCGCCACCTTCCGCCGCTTCGTCTCTCGCTCAAAAAATAGCCAATAATTGCCCACGCGTCTGGGGCGACAAACCTGTCACCGGCGAGAGGAGACCGGGCTTCGCGGGGAGGCAGAGGAGAGACAAAATGAAGAGATGAAAGTGGAGGAGAGGCTTTGCCGAGAGATCAAAGACGAGGAGAACACAGGAGGTAATGCAGGAATAAAAGGATCGACGGGAGTGGAAATTGGCAGCACGGGCGCAACATTTGGAGGGGGAGTCGTGGACCTACTGGTAACAGCGAGGTAGGTGTTTGTCTGGATCTCTCCCGCCAGGTTGCGGGCGAAGCACTGAAACATTCCTGTGTCGTCAGGCAGAAGGCCGTTGATCTGCAGGCTGCCTCCCGCCAGCACTCTATACCTGGGGATCTTCACCGGACTGATTGGCACGGCGTCTTTATACCACACGACGTCTGGCTGGGGCGTGCCTGCACATGGAGAAGAGAGACGAGACGCCCTGAGCACAGCACAAGCATCTTTGGCAACTCGGCACTAGCTACTTGCTACTAGATGTAATGTTTTCTCGCTAGCAAGATTAACGGCTAGTGTCGGGTTGTCAAAGGATTCCAGGTCAGTTCACTTTGGGGTTGGTTGACCTTCCTGTGATCTTGCTCGTGTTCACACATTAAAGCACACCGAGGTGTCGGCCGTGTCACAGAGAAAACCACTTACCTCGTGCCTGACAGGGGATATTCACCACCTTCTCCATCTCAGCGCTAATGTGACCCGGTGGCTCTTTTGCAAACAAAGGATGCTCTGTCGGCAAAGAAGAACGCATGAAATAGACACAAAAATAAAGCACAGGAACAATGCATCATATTATACGATAATACGTGTCAGTTATTCAGATTAAAGCAAAAGGCAGTGTTTTTGGTGGCTATTCCTATTTTCTCTTAATTAATATATTATACTAATATACTATAATGTATGAAGTAAAATAACAAAAACATACTGTATCTTCACTTCAAAAGTATTAAATAACACCTGGAGTTTCCCAGATATTGCTGTTGTGTGCCGTCTTACACAAAGTGAAAATGTCTGGCCCCATGCATTCATTTCCAGCAGATGGGTGGAAAATGAACATTATATTTTCATTTTTATCAACATCAAAGGTGATAGAAATAGAAATAGAAACCCTTTAATGTGTGAGCTGCTGGTCAATCAATTTACCCAGAACGTGCAGGTAGGCCCCAGCAGAGACCGACGGCACATTGCTACTGCGAAGCGACGCCTCGCACTCGAAGTAGCCACTATCGCTAACCGCAGGCAAACTGATGACCAATCTGCGGCCGAAATCACGGATCCCGGTGCTGACCAGAACACCATCTTTCCTCCAAGTTATGCTCATTTTGACAAGAGGCCTGAGGTATGGAAGATGAAAAGCCATGAAACAAAGAGAAAAGGGGAACAGAGGTTTTTCAATACAGATTCATATTCTGTTTCAAGGTTACAGAGCATTCAGGGAGCGCTGCAATATATCTGTCATTTTGATCAAGTCTTTGAATTGGAGATAATAGTCAGAATTCAGGATGGGGGATTGTGGGAGATAGCAGGAACACAGTGAAACCTTGAATCAAAGGGTACAATGGAGGAGAGGTACAAAATGAGACATGCACAAAATACTTTTCTATCATGTTCAAACACAGTACATCAAGATTCACTGAAATGATGAAATGTCAGAATGTGAGTTGTTTTGATAACGGGACTGTGTGTGTGTGCGCGCGCACATGTTCGTGTACATGTGTGTGCATGTATGTGGGTGTATATATACAGTATACTGTACCTAGCATTGGCTACACACTCCATGATAGCTTCATTTCTTCCCACTGTGACGCTGGTATTCTTTGGAGGGATGATGATAGAAGGGGCAACGGGGTCTGCAGGACCCCCCACGTCTAGGCACACACACACGCATGCACACACACACACACACGCACACGCACACACACACACGTGAAACCCCTAACACAGACTTCCTATGTAAGTCAGTGCTTTACGTGGGCTGCAAAGCGCTGTAATATTTTGATTTAATAGCCACCACGTTCTTCATCGCGTGCCATTTACATCTCCACATCACCATTAATACCTCTGTCCTTACTTTAGATCTTTATTCTTGTGCATGCAGCATTTCCTGAGCCTGGTGTTAGCCTGGGTGTTAGTAACCATTATGTAGCATAATTGAGACAAACAGAGCAGGCGATTAAATGCAGCACAGTGGCTCCATAGAGCCTGCAGCGAACCATCGATTCACTGCCCTCAATCAGTGATCTCTCCCGCAATCTGATCTCATTTTCGTCTGCCTCTCCTGAGCGCAGGTGTGTTCGCGCGGGGGCGAGTAAGATGTGCGTGTGAGTGTGCGTGTGCGTGTGTGTGTGCGCCTACTTGCATGCATGTACTTTCTCAGCTGTGGACACGGGGTACACCAGATATTGATGGTGGATTGCTGTTATAGCTTCTACATTCGGTTTAATTTAAACCGGCTGGTGCTTCAATATGCGCAGCGTGATTCAATTGGCATCCATTTACTTTGGATTGACATTCAGAACGTGGAGTGCTTGATTCAATAGCATGCATTTTACAATAAGGGAATACTATGACTTGAAGTCAAGTTAAATTCTTTATTTAAACTACAACAAAAAGTTACATAGACATTGCACCATGCTATGTGTTTTAAGAGCCCGCGGCGTATTGCATATAGCGCAGTGACTAACACTATAAAATAATAATAGTAATAATATGTTTATCTGGACAATTGTCCCTTTGAGGGTCATATCGATGGCTGTTTAAATCTTCAGATGTTATATTAAACTCAACAATCTCATTATTTAGAGCATGTATTACTGGTTTCCAGGCATAATCATACACTGTATGCCAAGTTTTTCATATTGAGCTGACTAGGACTTTTACATGTAAAATTGAGTTTTCATCATCAACTTTCATTTAAGTTTTTCATCATCTAGCTGGTGTTTACCAAGCTTACTAGGGGACCTAAGCGATGACGCTTGTGCATACACACACTATACACAATAGCCTTTTCACAAAGCTGCTCCTGCTAGAGGACGATTAAACAGAACGCACAGTTTTTTTTTGGCCCTGTTTAACTGGCCGGTCACAGCGGATGTTGCCATGGCTGCACTCAAAGCAGAACTGAGCCCACAATCCCCTGCTCCAGCCAGTGGCAGCAGGGCAGCACAGAATAATAGTATAGCCACTAAAATTGGAAGAAAGTGTCACATCTATGAAACCAGTGAGGCTACACATGAGAGAAACACATTGAGAAACAAAACAGAGCCACTAGGGGGCACTAGGGCTGTTTCACCAGAGTGGGCAGAACTAACTGTGTAACTTCTGTATTTACTTTAATAAAAAGAGAAAGAGAAAGATATATTTACATGTCCAATAACCTGTTTAAATTCCCTGCTTAAAGAGCTAGCTTTAGCTTTCACCCACTCGGTGGGTGAAAGGGGCTGTTGTTCCAGCGTACATAGGCTTTGTGCGCATGCGTGTTAAGTGCTTACTCTCCACTGTGAGGGTGACGGGCTGGCTGGTCTTGTTTTCCCCATTCTTGTCGTTGACGGCCTGTGCGTAGTAGCGCCCGGCATCAGGGGCAACCGTGGACAGGATGACCAGTGTGTTATCCAGCGTGATGGCACTGAGCAAGGAGCACAGAATAATGAATACACAACACACACACACACACACACACACACACAGATGCATGCATCCACAAGCCCACTAAGACTCATATCATTAAACACGTGAGTAGTTATTCCTTACAGTCAATAAATCCTCGGGATAAACTGACACATAAACACAATGCACCATTAGTCATCCGCCCCTGCCTTACAAAACCACGAGCGCGCGCCCCTCATGAATCGCGTCAGGGCGAGACACGGGCGAGCACACAGAGAAACACAAGTCCCTGCTACATAGGTAGCGCACGGCCTTAAGAGCCTGGCAATTCTATCGCGGCCTCCCAAGGACGAGAGTGGGTGCGCGCCCTTTAAGCCGATGGCCGTGAACGCGCGGGAGTGGTCCGTTAAATGAGAGGCGACACTGTGCGCTGCCACATTAGGGCCGCTGCGTTTGCCAGCGAATGCCTGGTCGGAGCAAAAACAAACAGTCACGCTCCTGGTCAATTAGAGGGCCAAGTCAACACACACACTCGCACACGCGCGCACGCACGCACACGCCATAGCTGTGCATATCAATGAGCCCTGACACGACACAGGCAAACAAACAAGTGAATGGAGTGTCAGTGTCTCTCAGTGTCAGAGAGTGGAGCAGAGTTTCACGGCACCTGTCTGCAGGATTACTAACGGTGCGTCATGGGAGAAGAAGCTCGGGATTCGCTCTTGAAGATATTCGCGCGGTGCGTCTCTCGCGGAGCTCCCTGCGCTCCTGAGAAACACGCAACCCATCCTTTTGTGAGCCGCCCGACCGAGAGGATGCGATTCTAGGTAAACGTCTAAACGCCTTCACGTCAACCACGGCACGGTAGATGCTGATACTGAAAAATAGATGACGGGATGGTTTCTACGGAGCCCGTGTCAGCTCGCCTGCCTGTCTGTCTGATTGCCTGCCTGTTATACGGTCTGTCGCTTTGGATGAATTAATCGCAGGCATCTCTAACTAAGAGGCACTTTATGCACTCGACACACGCACACACACACACACACACACACACACACACACACACACGATCAGGTATGCACTACTGTATACAGTATGTACTGTATATATATAAGCAAATGGAATGTGCTTCACTGTCCTCACACACATACTGAATGCACAATGAATCCCCACAGTGCTCGAACACCATCCCTCTCCACATTCTGATACGGGCGCGTACTCCCACCCCTGAAGCCCCCCGCACGCCCTCACACAAGGGTGGGCGCTGTCAGTCAAACATATCACCAATTGAGATCTTTTGTCCAATTTTGTCTAATTGGTGCCCTAGCTGGCTGCTCTGGGTCGAGCCTTCAATCATCTCGTCTTGCACAGTCGATAGCGGGACTATAATAACCCGCTTTATCACTGAGGTGATTCAATGAACACACTGCGCGTGCCAATATTCATTCATCAGTTATTCCGCTCCACCTGAAAGGCATGGTCAAAATGGGGTGGAATGTGGGGGTCTGCGGAATTTAGAAAACTGGTGAGCGTTATTGAACTTTGAAGAGTTCTCTGAAGGCCAGCCATTTATAAATATGCAGTTTAGATGACAATATTCAATGGCTCTACCACAAGTACCTCAACATTACACAACGCAACACTATTATTATTTTTAAAGAACTGCAGGCAATTTTCCAGTGTAAGCCTATATTTCCTTTGATGCAACCTTACATGCTGAAAACACAGGAAACGTGTGGGAGTGATGAAGTTGAGCTCAATTATAACTTTTTCTGATTTTATAGTATGCCATGTAGTTTGGCAAGCCACCAGATTAAAAGAGACATGTGCCAAGTGACAAACGCTTTTACAGGCTTTTACAAACCTTTTTGTTGTTAACGTTTGGTATCGTACTACAATCTATTATATACTACAGTAAGCTACATTTATCTGTACCGCATTTGTACACATCACATAATACAACAATATACAATAATACAAAAAATAATACAAAAAAAATAAAAAAGAAATCATATATAAAAAATAATGAATCAATATTTTATATATATTTTGGGAACATTCACCATCGCAGACACACAGGCGCCACTGTCTGCCCAGTCAGACCAAACAAAACAAAGCCAGGACTTACATTCGACTACTGGAGGGAATCTTGCGTCCATCTCTGAACCAGGTGATCTGAGGCAGAGGGAAGCTGAGGATGCGTGGAGCCTGGATTCGAGCGCCTTCACCCTGGGACACAGTTTGCACCCGTTCCCCCTCAACAAACCCCCCCATATCTGACAGGATGAAGCCAGAAAGACCAAGTGTGAGAGAGAGAGAGAGAGAGAGCGAGAGAGAGAGAGAGAGAGAGAGAGCGATGGGGGTGTAGCAAGATACATGAATATTAGAGGGGAACATGGCTGAAGTGCAAGACGGGAACAGAGATAAACATGGTCTAATTCGGCACATTTGACAAAGGCTAAGCTCCTTTAGTGATTCATGCGAGAACACAACAGGCCTTTCACAACAACAGACAACGTCCTCCGCTGCCTCTTTTAGAAGAGGAGGGACGCAGGTACAGGAGGGGGCGCGTTCGCACTTACAAGCCACCTGAACTTCAGTGCTGCACTGCATTATGGCGCCGACACGGTTTCTCACAATACAACGGTAGTGCCCAGCGTGTGAACGGTCCAGGGTGGGAATCAGGTACCTAGTGGACACACAAGCGACCGTGTCATTAGTATGAATGACATACTAAGCACTTCTATTCATGCTAAAATGAATGCAGCTCCTCTTGGCTATTGTGCTGACCGGATAGCAGAGATGCATGAAGGTAGAAAATGGCATGCGTATCCGGGAAAGACGCTGAACCTAAATAATTGAGATTGCCATTCGCAGGTCAGCGGCAGGAGGGTGGGACCTGACGTGACAGCACGCTTGTCACATTGCCACGAAGCACAGTGAGCCATTGTTACCCTTCTACGGTGTGTGGAGTCAAATTGTCCGGATGTGTCTTGTTCTGCCGCCGATGTGCAGCGTTCATGTTAAATGATGTGTGTGGAATCCCTGCTAGATTAGAGGCCAGCGCTGGATCCTGCCTAATTGGTATGCTTAATAAAACCACTTAGAAGTTGGTAGTCCGCCCCTGTCATGTTAGCCCTGCATTGCTATTCAGTGTGTGTGCGTGGGTGGGTGCGAGAGTGTGTGTGTGTGTGTGTGTGTGTGTGTGTGTGTGTGTGCGCGTGCGTGCATGCGTGCGAGGGTGGTGGTGGAGACGGGAGGGAGGGGCTGATTCCTTGGTTAAATGGATTCCAGTTCGGTGCTTTGATCACGGCTGGAGGAGAATTATAAGCAGAGGGCTGGTCTGTGAGGCAGACCCGCGGACTAAGCCAGCCAACTGCTGTGGATAGACAGGGAGGTGCAAGATGGCGAGGAAATGGAAAGAGACAGACATACAGAGAGAGAGAGAGAGCGAGGGGGGGGGGGGGGGGTGAAGGGAGAGAGGGAGAGAGATAGAGGGGGAAAGGGCAGACAGACACAGATCGAAAGTAACAGACAGACTGGTGAAGTGTGTAAGGCTGGGGAGCGAGCTGGTAATCAAAGAGAGGCTGCTTAAATCTGGGATAGGTACATTAGCATATGATCAAATTAGTTCAGAGACATGTATTGCACCCCCGTAACTCTTACATGTAGCCTGTACTAATACAGTAGTACTGGCACAATAGTTCACAGATTCCACAACCAGATTCCAGTAAAAATGTAATTGTTAGCCTGACCTTACATGAAATACACAACGCCTACAGGAAAATTAAATCCAATCCAAACTTGTAGAAAAAATGTGTACAAAATCAAGCACACACGCACACACACACACACACACACACACACACACACACACACACACACATTGGCCTTGCTGAACAGAACATCTGAAGTGACACAGTTTGCCGTTCAATGCGATTTTCACTGGTTTTTACTAGTATTAGAGACCCTCTCAAAGTTCACCATCGCTAATACAGTGTTTTATTGCCACCGCCCAGTGCTACTGCATCTGATAATAAACTAAATCTTAACTGTCTCCACAGAAGTGACAATGCTGAAAAGAGTACAAGTCTGTGGGCCAATCAAATTTCCGCAGTATAGGAAATAGGCATAATAAATAGCGGAGGTATCAAAAGCGCATCTCACACCGGCTCTGCATATTGAACACCGTGTGAGATACAAATCGGAATAAATTTGACAATTCCCCAAACAAAAGATGGTATGTCTCAAGGGAGACATGTAGCCAAATCCGTTTTGAATAAATCCATAAAAATGAGTGCAGAATATGAATAAAAATGAGAAACTGGGTTATTAGTTACATTTAAAACCGTGCTAAAAGTTCCCGGTGTGGTGGGCTAATTGCTGCATATGAATAGCAGAGCAGCTCTTGTGGGGGGGGGCGTACAGGTTCAGCTCCTCACCTGTACTCCAGAGAGAAGCGCGTCAACTCTGTGCCGTTGTATATCCATTTGAACTCCAGCGGCCAGCTGCCCTCAGCCATGCAGGTGAGAACCAAGCGGTTTCCCTCCAGGTGCACCTGGGTCTGAACGGGCTCCATCTTGAAGTAGGGCGGGACATCGTCCACTGGTGTGAAGTGCAGAGGAGCAGAAAGACAGAGTGATTCAGGTAGACACAAAGATACAGAGATAGAGAGAGAGAGAGAGAGAGAGAGAGAGAGAGAAGGAGAGAGAGGAGGGGAGACAGTGAGAGGGAGGGAGAGAGGGAGAGGGAGCAAATTGGTGAAAGGTGAAGTCAGGAAATAAGCACACTCCAACAGCAAGTCTGGCAATTCACAGGAAATGAGTACTCGGAAAAAGCTATTTCCATTTTTCTTTGGCACTGATTGGAAACTTGAAGGTCAATGGAAAAAGGGGAAAAAAAGGGAGGGAAAAAAACTATGTGTGGACGGAGTAGGTCGTTACAGCAATCGCGCCATGCTCTTTCATCCTGAATTCAAATGCACTGCCAAAGAGGCAATTTGTGTGAAAGCCGAGTCTGACCAAAGTTAACAGAAAGCAACATGGAGAATGGAGTAAGTGGGCAGCTGGGGTTTACTTACGGGCTCGAGAGGGTCTATTACAAAACACAAAAGTTGCCCCTACCGCCCTGACAGGGTGAGTTATGCCCACATGCTTCCCTTCATGTGTCTGTATGGGTGCCTAACACTGCCAGATTATACAGGCCCATCCGTGCACACAATGCCTCTGAGGTGACACACAGGAGATAGGGGGAGGGTGGTGCGTGTGTGTGTGCAGGTTGAGCTCGGAAACAAAGTGCTTTCATTTGAGCTGATAAAAAAGGCATGATCAGCCCTATTGATCTGTCTGAGCCACAGGCAGCACTGGGCCAATTGTGCCAGTGTTTGTGGCTTGCTAATTAAAGTCTGTATTAATAGTCGTCGAGGCCTATTGCACGCCTGAATCTCTCCCCTCAACAGATCGGCTGTCTCTGCATTGGCTCCAGCCTCACGCTGGAAATGAATGGTGGTGAAAAGCGGAGGACTGTGCAAGAGGGGCTATTCTAAACAGAAGGTGACCGTCCTGTGACTTTAAATCAAAGGACGGCTCTTCACCAGTTCATTTTCCTTTACAGAGTCATGCCCACACATACACACAGACTGTATAAATACAGCAGCAGACACTATCCCCCCACACCATCGCACCTACCGATAAGAGAGGTCAATCTAACAAATAACCATTCCTGTTGTGTTTTGAACAACACAGGCAGGCTGCTGTGTCCAGTACCTCCAGTGCCTGGCTAATATGCTTGCCTGTGTAGCGATGCATGAAAACCTCTCCACTGCAAACATTGTTGGACCCCACCGGCCCTCAAAAGTGATACCTGTCTGTGCCCAAATGGAGCAGCCGTCCCATTTCCCTGGGGTGCTAGCTAGCATAGCAATGGCTTTTGCTGAAATTCCATCTCGGCTGTAAATGCATCCACACATTACACATACAGTACACTCACACACACACACACACACACCCCTCTTAAACATCCCTGCAGTACTCCAAGCTAGCTCAGGGGCTTGGTGGTTACATGCACTTAGTGATGCTGCACCATCAACAAGCCACCATTAGAGAGCTCCAGATGCAAAATCCAGACTGACACATCGATCGGGCAGAGACCAGTCAAGTGAATAATGCCAGTTAGTTAGTTGTGGAAGTGGAGATTATGCGCTGCGGCGAAATACATGCTCGGCGCCCAGCTACCTACCTGCGCGCCCCATCCTCGCTATTAGCCCGCTCGCTACAAGAGCCATTTCAGCCGAGGGCCTAATAATGAGTCACTCGCCGTTTTCTTGCTACAGCAATCGTGGATAATTTCACATTTACGGCAAAGTGCATATTGTTGGGAGGCGGGAAGAGTTACCCAATATCAAAATGTAACATTATTCTAGCTAGAAGCACTGCTTTCTTCTCCGCACTGAAAAGAAGAGGGCAATGCACCTGAAACCTATCTTTTCGCCTGAACCTTTTCTTTTAATTACAACTGTAAATCTTGGCCTGTCAATGTACGATGATTACTATATTGACTTATTGTACGATTCATGGATATGACATTGATTGTGTTTACATGCTTGTTGTAGGGGTGCACGATGTTGATCAAATGTGATATTGGGATATTGCAATATTGATCATGATAATTGCAATATCAATATTAGTTTAGATATTTTTAAACATATGTAAAACCACAAAGGTTATGGGAAAGGGAATTAAAATATATCCAACATATCACAACAACATATTTTCATATTGGACTGGTACAACAACAGTAATTCCAATCTACAGAGGAGGCATTATTTTTGGCCACTAATATTTTCTCTTCCATATCTATTATGTCATTAGCTTCCTCTGGACACACATCTTACTTTTCTGTCTAAATCAAACACAACTAACCCAACAGCCAACGGACGCATCTCTCCACAAAATACACTGAATATTGCGCTTCCGGCAACATTTTCGATATGATATTGCGCAACGTGATATTGCAATAACGATACTGAATCAATATATTGTGCACCCCTAGCTTGTTGTTGTTTACAAGGATGAACAACACCAATATATTAGCCATGCTGCTTCTGTGCTCTCAGCTTCTCTGTCTTGGAGGCGGAGCTCAAGCAGCTGCTCCACACACACACACAAATGAAACAACGACACGTTTGTTATATTTGCTTCAAGGCTGATTTTTCATATGTTCACCTATAGCAATGAAATGTTTCAACCAAACACAACACACCATTGATGTCACATGGCAATAGCAGAACAACCCACTGTTTCTGCTGCAGCCATGCATTTGTTTCGATAAATGGAAAGAAAATCGACAGAATTAAGGAAACATGCTGCAATCCTCAAATATGACTATAGTAAGTTAAATTGTTACCATTTTCTTAACATTAATAATGTGTTGGCATTACAAGGCTTGCTACTTGCACACTGTAACAGTCGACATAGAAGACATAGACGTTTGAACTTTCATCACTGTTGCACTTTCATCCGAAAATACTGGCTAAAGTTTCTACTGTGCCTGCATAGTGACACGATAGTTTGACATTGCCAATGGAGATGTATTTTCTTGTTTAACATTGTCACTGGATTATTTATTTATTTATTTATTCCACCCTTTTTATTTGCGGATGTGAAATATTTGTGGAATTATGTCTGAAGATTCTAAATTGACCATAACTGCGGCTCTGCAGTAAACATGTTTCGAGTCTGAAAACCTTTAAGAATTAAAAGGGTGTTATTATGCTATTGCATTCTCATTATATCAGTAGCATTAAATAGCTTTACAATGACAAAAATGATTTCTCACAATTATTTCAAAGATAATATATCACCAAACCAAAGTATAGTAGTCATGGTGACAGGCCTACATAATTCCCAATGACATCCTCAATGCCTCACCCCAGAAAGCTCTCCGCAGCTGAAGAGGAGAATGAGCTGGTTCTGGCAGACAGAACTAAGAGCTCGGGACTCTAATGAGTTTCCCAGAGAGAACTCCTGTTCTGACCCCTATTCTTCCCTCTTCCATGCCCTCGCAGCGCTGCCTTTGATCTCCTTGGCGGGGACGCTGGGACCAAGCCCCTCTGGTACAGTGTTTGTGTGTGTCGGCTAAAGATTGTGTGTGTGTGTGTGCGTAGACGAGACAGAGGAGGACGTGCGTCCGCGTGCACGTGAGCGTGAGCGTGCGGCATCGGCGGCGGTTGTGTGTCACATCATGTCCGAGCATATTTGTCAGACACACAGCATTTGACAGTGACACGCCTGGACGTAAATAGTCCAGCCCACTCTCACAGAGATGAAAGACTTCACGGAAAACATACCGGGGGGGAAAACAGTATTGTGAAAGACAAAGGAACATGACACTGGCTAAGGAGTAAGCATAATCATATAAAAATGCATAGTAGTGGATTGCTGTGTGTGTGTGTGTGTGTGTGTGTGTGTGTGTGTGTGTGTGTGTGTGCGCGCAAATTGAGCATAAATGAAAGGATGTCGTTATATGCATGGGCAGATAGGCTGATATCAGCAAACTGGTAAGGTCGTAGTTTTGCTCCTATTTGATTTGATTGATGTCGATTGTCTGCCTGCAGACATGTATTATGATTTTTAATCATAATTTGTCCAAAGTCAGCAGCCATCTCTTTGTAGAGAGGCAGAGCGCTGACCTCTGTGTAGCCTAGCTCAGAGGGCCTACTTGACTTTACAGAACACTGACGCGCGCACGCACGCACACACATACACACACACACACACACACACACACACACACACACACACACACACACACATGCACACAAACAGAAAGACCTCGACTCTGGGACTGGAGAACATGTTTCTTTGTGACTGCCTCCTCTTGCCTGAGTGGCTGTACTAAACAGCACTGTGTTGAGGTAATGCTGACACGTTACTCTGGAAGACAGTGTGTGAGGGAGGGAGGCTGGATAAAGAGAGGGGGATTTCATTGTAAGGTAAAGGAGGACGATGATGTGGAGGGAAAATGGGGGGGGGGGTGTGTGCATTGGGTGTGCCTGGCTGGCAGTGCCCCCGCTGCAGTCACTGAATAAAGATGAATAGAGATATTCAGAGGACGCTATAGGGTTTCATGTGGCATAATGAACACAGAAGCACCAGAGTCCATCCATATAGCATGGTGCAGTATACCGTAGGCCCAGACAGGCTGAGGTGAAGAGAGGGTTTTATAAAAGAGATGGCTGCTATGTGGAGCAGCTCCTGTTTGAGCCAGACTATGGCCCATTCACCTTTGTTAAAAACCACCTTATTCTCAGCTGACAGCTAATGTTGAATGGGTAGCGTGGCCCTCCTCTGATCTCCCGTTGCGTTTTACAGAATTCTAATAGCTAAGAGACAAAAGACCACAGGCACCAGCCTAGTTTCATAAACCATTGGCCATTGTGCTTCCAAATGTGTCACGCTGGCGCGGAATACCACAGTGAGTTTTATTTCCGTACAGTATATTCAGCATATGTTATGTATGCTTATTTTGAGGTCCAGCGCCTTCCCCCTTAACGCGCACTCCAGCAGCACAGCGGGGAACGCATCTTAGTTTCATGTTTAATCCTCGGGCGCATGTTTCTGAGCCTGCGTAACACTATGCTGTATGCAGTCGATGTGGAGCTCCTTGTTCTAGTATCTGTTCACTGTTCCATCTGTCTCTCCTCCCTATATTCTATCTCCCTCCCTCCCTCTCCCTCTCTCTCCCTCTCTCTCTCACTCTCTCCCTCTCTCTCTCCCTCTCTCTCTCTCTCTCTCTCTCGCTCTCTCTCTCTCTCTCTCTCATATATAGACCCACAGTAATACACACGAACAGACATCCATACACCATCTCGTGTGTCACCAGGCAAAATGTAGTGCCGTCATTGAGCCTCAAGTGAACATGCGAGGTGTGTCACGGCTAGGTTCTTTGATGGAGGTAATACAACAGTCATGGCATGGACCTTGGCCCTGTAATGGCCAGTAATAGGGTATGGCACTGGCGGGGTGCAGTAAAAGCTTTGTAGCCCAACAACTGCCGCATGCTCACGCGGTCAAGAGACTCACACGTCCGTACATACAATACACACACCCATAAACAAGGAGGATGACACTGAACAGGGCAACATATGTGGGTAGGCCCTCTGGTCTAAAGACGCTACTGCACTGACACTTTCATTTGGGGCTCTCAGATGAGAACATAAATCATCATACATTTGTCACTTTAAGATAAGGGTGGGTGGTATAAGTATATTTCTTGACATGAATCTTTACATATTTTCATATACTTTGCTGAATTTGTATTTTGAATTTGAATTTGTAATTTTGTAAATTGCGATGATATCACATGTAATAATCGAGCAATGATTACTATTCATTATCTTGTTAATTCCTGTTGTAGTTGTTAACATTTATGTGTGTGCAATATGCTTTGGCAAAGTTAATGGCAGTGTATACAGTAGTAATGACGTACGCTATTATGAAATATGGTCTAATCAATATGTATTATTTTGATATATTTGATATGATTGCAAACGATCCTTGTCCACCCTGCATTACAAACAGGGTGTTTAGCAGGAATACACAAATGTGCCAAATTCACTATTTGTACTTTAATTAAGTAATTAACTATGAATACTAATCATAATAAAGTGAAAATACAAACAGACTTTCTGCGAGCTGTTCATTACGGTGGTAATGACACATACAGAAACACACACGTTCACACAGGCGGTTCCGTGCGTGTGCACAAACAATCGCATGTGCAAAAACAATGATGCGCGTAAAAACATCCCGGAACATTCCCGAAAAGGTCATATTGCTGCGTCGCTCTCTGTCACCGTCAGCAGCTGTTACGGCGCCAACGGGCGCCCTGCTGATTTCACACTGCATCACCTGACAGTGGGTACGGCAGACAGCGGGCAGGTAGGAAGTGGAGGGGGAGGGGTTTCAGGAGGAGGGAAACAGAGAACGGAATAGAGCTGGGAAGAAACAGATGGCAAGAGAAGCAACCCAATGAGAGAGAGAGAGAGAGAGAGAGAGAGAGAGAGAGAGAGAGAGAGAGAGAGAGAGGGGGAGAGAGAGAGAGAGAGAG
>JAODUE010021836.1:0-47941 GCA_027564755.1 Amblyopsis hoosieri | reverse complement strand
GTGGCCACGTTATGGTGCTGGTGAGCCTACATCGGCCATTAGTGCAGAAGAAGAAACTTTACGTTTGCGAATTGGTTTTGTGTTTTTCGATTTGCTGCACGTTCCTGACTTGGTTGTGTTTTTCGGTTTGCTGCGCATTCCTGACTTGGTTGTGTTTTTCGATTTGCTGCGCGTTCCTGATTTGGTTGTGTTTTTGAATTTGCTGCGCGTTCCTGACTTGTTTGTGTTTTTGAATTTGCTGCGCGTTCCTGACTTGGTTGTGTTTTTGTCTTTGTTGTGCGTTTCCGTTTAGATGTAGTTGTTTTCGTAACTTGTTTGTGTTTTTTGTATTTGAAATTGTTTTCTTACTTTGTATTGTGTTTTGCACCTGTCGGCCACCGTAGTTACCCAACCAGCAGCGAAGTTCATTGAACGTTCAGAACGTTCTCAGAACGAAGTCAACTGAATGCACCTCTGGTATAACGTTCAATCAAGCAAACTGCCAGCAAACTGCAGTGGACTGAACGCCAGGTTACAGTCCAGGTTACAACGTTGGGCTGTGGGTTGAACAACTTTACATGCAGTTAACAACAACAAAGCAACATTGTTATATACTGCGGTACTCTGTTTCAGATAAGCTTTGAAGGTAGAAGAATGTTGCAAACATGCCGAGGAAACTAAACGTTATGTTAAGTAAAAAAAGTAAAAAAAAATGTGAGTGAGTATATTCTAAACGTAAGCTGTGTCTCAAATCGCGTACTTCACGAAGTACACTTCGACTAAGTGCACTATGCGCACTATGTACTCAAAATATTAAGTATAAGTGCACAAGTGCGCGATTTGAGACACAGCTCTAGTCTTTAGACCTTGTTAACATATTCATATTTCAATATGTATGGTATGTCGGCCTAGTTCCCCCCAATGTATTGGTAGCACTTGTAGGCACATAGAACAATGTTGTAGGCCTATATAGATTCTAGAATATTTATATTTTTAAATAATGATCAAAACAATTCTAATTCTAATTATTGTTATGTTATGATGTATTGCATTATAACTGTGTTATACTGCACACAAAAAAAAAAAAAAAAGAATTTTTTTTAATTTTGAGTACAAAAATCGCCTAGCCACGTTTGTGCTGTTTGTGCTGACAAACAATGTGACAGGAGCAAAATGTGCCAATAAATTGTTTCGTGTTCAGCGGGAACAGGATGTTCAGCGTACCTTAATTTATGTTTAAACATTTTGCTACAATGTGTCTTGGCACTATGGCCGATATCTGGCCATAGTGCCAGCTTATTTGACTTTCAACGGCCAATTTTCTCTTGTCAGTGTAAATTGTCAACTTTCATTGAAAATGAATGGCAGCCTGTCGCTTTGTCTCCCTTGTTTGTTGTTTGTGTGAATGTAGAGTTATGGTGGTGTTTATTGGTAAACTGAACTCTTGCTTGCTCACTTGCTTATTGAGTAAGCTATATGCGTTGAACCAAGACATTTGCTATCACTTGCACTTTGAATAAGATTTTCTTTATTTAGGCTAATCTACATAATCACAATCACATACTGAATATTGAACATTGGAATTGCTTTGTGGGTGTTTTCAAGTTCAGATGTGTGAATTTCTGTTTGTGTGTAACGTGTAATGTGCATGATATCACAGTTTTCATCTTCAACCTATGCTTCCAGTTCAGGCCGGGTAGTCTTTGTATCAAAGCCCGTAAGCACAACAATCTACACTTTTGAGTTTTTGCAACACACACTGCAAAAGGTCAAAGGACAAAAGGCATGCGCCAAGTCCCTAAGCACTTGTTATTGGCGTCTATATGCAAAATGAATCCTGTTAAACTAGACATAGCTGAGTAGTAATCTGTAAAAGTCACAACAGAATAATTAGGCCTTCATTTAGCTTTCTTGATTTATTTTACACTTTAAATATATTGTTCAGTGATAAACTAATAATGGTAAGCTACGTGTATTGTGTTTGTGTGGTCAAGAGTGCATATTGATACTCTTCAGACTGTAACCATGAAGTTCTTGCCCATGAGGGAAAACCTAGTACTTTTACAGAATCTGTCTGCTTAGCTGGGGCTTTTGCAAATGATGGCGTTGACAACCAGGTCATATTTTTCTTTGTGCTGAGCCTCCATGAAGGCATTTATCTTATTTTTACACGCCCATCTAAATGGCCCTGGCAGCGCACGGAGAAGAAACACAAATAAAAACAACTAAATGTGGGGTGGGGAGCATGGTCAAAAGCCAGCCTTCATCGTCAACACTCTGTATTATGATAATATCCTGTCTGCATTTAATTGCATCCCTTGCGAACAACACGGGAGCAGACGGGGATCTTGTCAAAGACCGGACATCTCTCCCTGCCCTGCACTGCCCTGCACTGCCCATTGGCACAGCAGCCAGGAGGAATACAAAGGGGGAGGGTTAAACAAGGCTCTCTCCTGTATGCCCCAGATGATAAGTGTGTGCTTCTCTGAGATGGAGCTGCTAGTGAGTGCAATAGCTGCTAAATTTACAATGAAGACCATTTGTGCCATGGGCATCACTGTCTCACCTCAGAGGTATGAAGCCGTTAATCCTTAAAATGCTACAGATATGGGTCTGTTGAGGGCACACCCAATACTGTTCACATATTGTACATTAGAAGCCTGTCATTTTAGAAACAGTGTCCTCTCCTATTCAGCTCAACTACATATCATCTTCATTTTGCCTCATAGAATCATTTGCTCAAAGGGATGCAAATCTGTTGGTGGGCTCAAGACTGTGCTGTCCAATCAGATGGGTGGGGCAACAACAACCTAAAAGCAATACATATCTGATTGTATTATCTACTGTGAATACATTTTACAAATGTAGTTTTAATAAAATGTGTATAACATCCAACCCTCATGAAAGGATACTCCTGGTCAAATATTACTAAAATAACTACATGTTAAACAAACAAAAAAACAATTTTTTTTTTAATCTAAAGCAAATTAGAAAAGAAAATGAACCCACTGGCTTCAAAGGCATGCTTCAAAGTAACGAGTAATGGGAACCTTTATAGAAATGTAGTGGAGTCAAGTACAATATATGTCTTTTGAATTTACAAAAAGAATAAAGGTCCTATATGCAATATTTTAAACATTACCATAGCAGCAAACAATAATCTATGTGAAGATATAGTGGAATAATTGCACGGGCACCACTGTGGCCTCCCCGCAAGAAGGTCCCAGGTTCAAACCGCGGTCGTCCCGGCCTTTCTGTGTGGCGTTTGCATGTTCGCCCTGTGTCTGTGTGGGTTTTCTCCAGGTGTGCTGGTTTGCCCCACTATCAAAAAATATGTTAGGTTCACTCTCCAGCCAGTGCCAGAGTTGCTCCCTGGGTGCTGTACAGCGGCTGCCCGCTGCTCCCTTGAGGGATGGGTTAAATGCAGAGGATGAATTTTGCTGCGTGTATGTGACAATAAAAGCACCGCTACTGAGCAGAGAATGACATCATAACAACTCCTCTGTTCTTAGTTTTCATAACCGGTCCGGCTGCACACGCAAGTTAGTTTGTTGTGTACTTTGTTTAGTCTGAGATGCTGGTGCTTAGTGTGACATCAAGCGGCACTCTAATGAAGTACAGATACTTGAAAAGTGTTGAGCACCACCACTGCTACCTTGCTCAAGACGTTTTAATGCTCACCGATTAGCTGGGGCAGGTCCTGTTCTCAGGACATGTTCACTACTAAGTATATGCTATAATGTAATACAATACGTGTCATTATACATTCTTAGAGAGTACATTGTTTTTTTCCCCATTCAAATGCTTATAATATCAATACAAGATACGTCATGCAGTGATTCCCTAGCCCATTATTTCAGTAATAACAGCGAAACATTTGAGAAAATCACAAAGGACGTACAAAGAAACACAATTGATGCCCCTGCCTCTGGAAATACAATCTCGCACCTGGATTTCTGCACCTTTGTGAAAGAGAAAAGGACAAAATCCATAAAGGCTAAACACAATCGTCACAATACGAGAGCCTCAGCGGAGCCTGGAAAAAAACAAGAAAGGGGCATGAAAGAGGAGAGGGAGGGAGGGAGGGAAAGAGAAGAACTGGCAGCTCTGCCTCCTGACTCACATGGACAGTGGATCTCTAGGCAGGACAAGCTGGGAGGGCCAGCTGAACGTTCTCTCTCTCTCTCTCACACGTCTCATTGAGTGCAGAAGGAGAGCAACCATGGGCGCTAACACCTTGGAGCTTGTGGGGCTGGTGGTGTACATACTAGGGTGGGTTGGCACGCTTGCCACCACCATCATGCCACACTGGCTCAGCCAGTCCTCTGATCTGCTGGTCATCGAGTCCATCGAGCAGGGCCTGTGGGAGACCTGCATCATTCGGGAGTTCGGTAGCATGGAGTGCAGGTGGCACGACAGCATGCTGGACCTCCCCTTGGAGCTCCACCTGGGCCGCATCTGCATGTTCACCTCCATCTGCGTGGGCTTCCTGGGGATCCTGATGACCATCCCGGGGCTGTACTTGGTCAAGTGCTGTAAGGGACGAGACGGAGGAGACGGTCGGACCAAGAGGTCATTGATCATCTTCGCAGGGGTGCTGGCGATCTTGGCCGCAGTCCTCTGCTTTGTGCCGGTGTCCTACATCGCCCACGTGACGGTGGTGAACTTCTTCGAAGACGGCATCCCTGACGTGGTGCCTCGCTGGGAGTTCGGCTTTGCCTTGTTCAGCGGCTGGGCGGCAGGGCTTCTCCTGGTGATGGCCGGGGTGCTGCTGCTGAGCCAGTGCATGTGTTCGCAGGAGGTGGATGTGCCGCCCTTCCAGCGGAGATACCAGGTCAGGGACAGCGACACTACCGCTGGAAAGCGCACAGAGTACGTTTAATGAGCCGAACAGACCACGCTGCACTTCAAACTCACCTTATTAAACATGCAGGGTTTATGCCAAGGAACAACATGCATGTGAGGTGTGAGTATTTCAGTGGAATGTTTGAGAATATGTCAATACTCTAAATATAAATTATATATATATATACATACTATATTGTAGATAAGTTTTACTATAGTTAACACTGCAAAGCTATTAGTGACTACTTTCTGTGGGTAATTCATATTACCTCACCTCAACAATCTAAAATATATTTTAAAATATTGTTTTTATTCTGCTGTACAGTATGAAATGCTTCTCCATTCCTTGTACTGGGATGGCTTAAGGATTTTTTTAAACTATTAGTGCCAACCTGAATGAACATTATTTTTATTTAAAAAAGTATGGTTTTTTTTCCCCAAGACACTTTAAGAAATGCTGTGTAATTGTATGTTATAAATTACTGGGCCTTGAATAATCCATGCCCAATAAAACACACTTTATTGATTCATATAAAGACATATATTGCAACCATATGATTGCACATCTCTTTTTTATTTATTTATTTATTTGTACGACTGACCACCTGTGACAGAAACATGTTTTGATCACAAGCGTTCTACAGATTCTGTAGGCAACTAAAGCTGTGTTGGGAAACAAACACCAAACAGCTAACCTGGCTTATCAAGTGTATCAGCTTGAGCATAATTCCAGCAGATTTCCTGGTAGCTTGCTGAGCTAAGCTGTGTTTAATGAATGCTCTAATGGGCAGCGTGTCCTGCAAGGAATGTAGAACGTGTTGCCCGTGGCCTCTGATTTGACATAATCACACAAATTTGTGAAGGTCAAGATCTTTCTGTTCCAAAACTGAGACACACAAACATAAACACACTTTGTCTATAAAATGTGTTATTTCTCTGAAAAAAACTTATGGTCACATGTCAATTCAATGTGAGGTTTAAGGTATTAATGTTACCACATATAATGTTACCATAATACAATACCTGGGTTTAAAATAGCCTGAGAAGGAGGCTAACTGTTTGTAGTGCTGTCAGGCCCGACATTATCAGGGTCCATTACAGGGCAGAACTTTATGTTTGTCCTGTTTAAAAAGCATTCATCAGGGGGGCATTGAAAACAACTGCCTCTAATGGGACTGAGATGGTCCCACAGATTATGGAGGTCCTCAGTCGCTGGCTGGCTATCTAAATACACAGGAAATAGTGGGACATTTCCTCATTAGAATAGCAGATTAAAAGGCAACCAACAGTAAACAAACCAAATTGCACTGTATAAGTGAGTTGCTCTACAGTGTTTAGTGAAATGTAAATGTAAAAACTGTAGGTCATTTTCAGACTTGTAGTATGTTAGATGCCAGTTCTTTTGTATTTTTTACTAGATTAGCCTTGAATTGTGCAACACACACCCTGGAGAGTTTGTTCTAACAATGAGGGGATCCTTTCCCCACACACACACTTCCTTTTGCATTCTTGTTAAGTGCACCGTGTTCCTGTTCATTGTTCCATATGTGGATGAGATGAGACCAGTGTCACACGTGTCGTGAAGACGCAAAATTGAAAACCACCTGGTTCATATTTTATATGGATGCTTTGTCCTTTTCTGGCTGAACAAACAAGTCTCTGAGGCACACAATGTAGGGTGTATAAAGTGGTGATCGTGATATTCTGATATCACCAGGTGAATTAGGTTGGAGAGGATTGTAGGTAGGCTATATAACATTGATGTTGACTGATTACTGTAATACAGATTCATTTTTGCCTGCCTCAAAGAAAAAACAAAAACACCACAACCCTTCCCACGTTAACAGGATATCGTTAATTATACTTTCCTCTGTGGTTTCAATATTTTCTTAGAGCAATGTGCTTATCAGAGTACTTTCACCAGATAAGATTACATGTTCAGCACTAATGGCACTAGGGGTGGACAGTAACAAAGTACATCTCCTTGACTGAATCTTTAGAGAATGTACTTTGGTTGAGTAGACTTTTTTTTTTAAACTTACTTTTACTCCACTACATTTAAAATACAAATATGACAAACTATTGACTCTGTTATATTTCTATGAAGGTTCTGGTTACTTGTTAATTTTAAGCATAACTTTGAAGTCAGCAGATTCATAAAATCTTTTCTAAAATGCGAAATAGGCCATATGCTTTGTGCATATGTCACAAGAAACAAACAAATAAAATACTGTGCTGTTATTTAAGTTCAAAGTTCAGTTGTATCTTGGCATAGGCAATGATGGATGTGGCAGATAAAGATAACTCATTAGACTTTCTCCCTATATGGCCATATCTGAAGTCCATGTTTTATATTTTAAATGAAGAAAGAGCAATATTGTTTTAAAGATGTCATATGATAACCAAGCACAAACTTAACTGCTGATAAAAATTCACCAACCAACCTGAGAAAGCATGCAGTATAAAATGATAATGGCCTTTTGTTAATTCAATTGTGTTTCTACAGCCATATACACATATTGTTCAATATTGACCATATTGAACAAATTCCCATTTTTATACATTTTATTAAATTAAAATGTCTAAAATCATCCAAGGCTCTTGCTGTCTTGTTAAGTGTACAAATAGAAAACAATGGAATGTAAATATTAAGTTGGATAATTCAGAGGAAGACAGAGAGACAGAGAGAGAGAGAGAGAGAGATTTGCCCAGTAAGGCTTAGAGCTGAAAAGAAAATGGCTAAAACATCTTCTGGTATAAAGCATAGTGATGTCCCTGATGATAGGTTTTGTGAATTATGTTATGTAAATACCTTACATTGTGGCAACAACACATTATAATTAAAAAATGTTTTTACTTTTGAATACTTAAATATTTTAAAGTGTAAGTACGCTATTACTTTAACTCTACAACTATCATATTGAGTCATATTTGACCAGGAGTAAGCCTATCTAAACCTTCACTTAATAGTAGAGTTGTGTAGGCCTACTTTGTCCACCTGTTTGGCACCTCCTTCTGTGGAAATGTTAGATGCTTTGAGGGAGTTGAGGGGATGGAGGGGCTGGGTGGGGAGTCAGTTGTTACATGTTACAAAGTATTTGTATAAAAAGACAAAAATATAACATCTGAGGTTCTCTGCCATGCAGGCTGTTGCCTAATGTGCCTTGCAGTCCAGTGTGTCTATGGGATAGCCTAGTGTAGCGCAAAAAGTAGTCTCGCAGAGCCAGCCTTCCTTACGGAAAGTCTGGGACATGCTCTGGGTAACTGCGTCAAAACCTGCCTACTTGACATACGAGGTATTTTGATTGACATGCACGACGACCAACTACGTATACTCAATGACCAAGTCGGACGTTAAACTTGCAATGAGATAAACTATTTTACATGTATTGCTTATGTGACGTAGTGTTAATGCACGGAAGAGGCTGAGACTAGGTCTGTGGATGTCAGCCATCCACTTCTGAGCCTTGTGCTGCCAACAGGGGTTGTCTTGCTCTCAATAGACCCTTTTGTTCCTTCGCACTATAGGCCAGTGTGTGTATTGTGTGCCTCCCCGTGGCAACTATCACCGCTGTGAAAAGCACCCCACTTCCTAAATGACGTGCTTACTGTCACCAGTCTACCATCTGACTGGGTCACATGGGCACTTGGGTGGACATCACATGGCCCAGGTTCTCGAGTGGACCTAGCTTGCTGAGCAGAACTCCTAACGAGGCTGCTATCATCTTTTTTATATACTGTATTAGCCTATAGGCTACGTCTGGAATGCATAGCATATTTTCTTCTAAAATAGTTCAACAGGGTGCTGGGCATTTACCATAGGGCCTCCAATATTCAATGGTATTGTGACTTAAAAATGTATCCTGCTCTCATATTCTTAAAAAACGAGTCAGGGGTCTTCGTTAGCAGAAAATACAGGATTGTCTTGTTCTCTGTGTTTATCGTCAAATCTACTCTGCGATACTGACTTCGGTGACACAACTGAAGCTTGAGGATCTTTGGCGTACATGCCTGACTTTGCGCCAGACCTCCGGAGCCGCCTGTTGCGCACAGCATAGAGAAGGAAGAGCAAACCGCTCAGGATGATCATAATGGAGGCAACAATCCCCACTCCAATGGCGTAGCCCACCTCCTGCCTCACAGGGGCTGCAGGGAGGAAAAACTCGGGAGGAAAGTTTATGGTGTTATTGGCTAGCACTGAGTTAATATTCCAGAACAACGGCACCAGACAGCACAGCCCCGTAAGCACGTATAACATCCCTGCTAAAAGAAACACGCGTAAGATGTGATCACGTCGGTCCACTGCAAAGTACGCCATTCTCAGTGCGCTGGCGGCGGTAATGTTCCCCGCCAGGCCGCACACAACCGCCAGCATCATCATCACCTGGGCCGCGAAGATCTCCACGGGAACGAACTGGTCTGTGACGTTGATGAACCGGCAGAACTCAAAGCGTGGGGGCGGAAGGTGGTGGCTGTAGAAGCACGCCCTCCAAATGCCCACCCAGGCCACACCGGAGGCCACGACGGACTCGTCCGCCACATGCCACAGCCTCCACGCGTTGAGGCCAGCGGCGCACATAGTCAGGATCCACGCTACAGCGCCCATGACCAGGCCCAGGAACTGCCAGTGAGCCGTATGAGCCAGGTACTTCACCATGCTGCTGTTCTTACAGTACGGAATCACGGACTGCTAATGGTTACAGTGGGCAATAGCTCAGCCATTGTTGGGACCATGTCTGTCACTGTCACACACCTGTTAAAATAAAAAACAAATACCCAAAAGCTTTATAGGCTATACTGCAATTTAGATTTTTTTTCCTGAAACGTTTTTCTTTCCCTTAATTGGTTTTAAGATCAAAATCCAGCATTTTGTAAAAATACCCATAACCATAATAAGGTAGTATATTTGTTGCCATTGTACTACTATTGATTTCGTGGTAGGCCCCTATCGACCAAATGCATATGTTGTATCACCATTACAAATACGCTGGAAGTCAATAATGAGACGCAATGCTCTGCCCTTTGAGCTGGTCTTTAAACCAATGGCAATTTTATCAACGTATACATCACCCTGAGCTTGCAGTTTTAGAGATACATAGAAATTATAGGAAGACTAGATGTTCACTTTAAATCTAAATATGTGCTTGCTATAACAAAAACAATGTAAACTTAGTGTAACTTAACTTTTTGATATCACTAATACAGTATAGGCCTACAATAATTATTACATAATGACAGATTCATTTAAAATGTCTTCACATGAAAACAGCCTTAAGTTTCATCCTGTATTGCTTACCTTGGTCTTCCAAATACATACATATGTAGGCCTATTGCAAATATTGCTTGTCTGGGAGCAGTTACATTCTGTCTTCCGTCTTACAAAATGTGAGCAAGCAGCAGTTAACAGCAAACCCTTAACATTGATGTCAAAGTCTTTTCGTTGTCACTAAAATCAGTGAATAAGGGCGGGGTAACAGTTAATGTGTTACTTTGGAGAATTAGCGGATAGTAAATCCAATCAAACACTATGCAGCTTGTTTTCAGCAGACCCTTTATTTCATATAAAGCAGTACAGCTGATAACATGTTAAAAGTAAGGCTGCAGTAGTATATGAAGTGTTTTGTAACACACACACACACACACACACACACACACGTACGTTACAATATTCTTCAGTTGATTTTACCATTGGGAAACTGAGATAACATTACAGTCTCAAATGTACACATTTTACAAATGGATGCTCAAGCATAAATACAAATATAACATTTCCACTTTTTGGTCACAGTAGGATGTTGAATGTGGAAAGGGTTTCTAACATTGAAATTGAAAAACCTAAATAGGTAGGTCCTATTTTGTACCATCTCACAGGGCAGCTGAACCATAGTAACTACAAGCATACGACATAAGCTCTGTGACAAAAAAAAAAAAAACACAAACAAAACAAAAAAGAAGCTGAACCTGCAGAGCTAACAAGTTTTTATAACGTACAGCACAAATGTATGCGTATCCTACAAGAATAGAATGTGTGGAAGTGTTACGTTTTGCCTGTCTATAAGATAGGCAGTGTTCTTTTCTACAAATGTAAAAATAGATATTTTGCAGGACCGCATAACTTGCATTCGCTTGTAGGCTGAGGTGTAGACCGAACTCAGAGAAATCAAACATTTTCAAGTGCTAGCGTCGAGTGAGCCAAGTCGGCAAAAGTGTTATATTTATTTTATTTACCAATGTCACTCATGTGCTCCGACTTCATAAAAGGCCTCTTCTTCAGAGAGGAGCGTCAATAAAAATATAGCTCAATGCCACTAAAGTTAAAATCCTGAAGTTAAACATTAGGCCATCTTATTAATTGATTAGTATGTTGTGTAGTGTATGAAATGGATTTCAGAAGCTCAATTCTGTCAAAAATGTTTTCAATGTGGCAGTGAATATCAACTAGGTTTATTGTTGAATGTATGCACACACATAGAATAATATTACTGCTAAAAAATAGAAATAGAAGAAAAAAAAATACTGTCCCCACTGCACAGATTCACAAGGCTACAATAAATTACTAAAAAAAAAAAAAAAAAAAAAGGCATGGAATTATAACAATTTATATACAGTTGTTGATGCCTGGAAAACAGCATGACATGCTGGGAGACTATCAAACACATTGTTGCAGTCAATTTTAGAGTTTAGAGAGCAAATAGTAAAATTTTTCAACCCTATGAAAGCATTGGTCTCTCGCCCTCCGGTGGACACAGAAGGCAACTGTATCTTGAAGCAACATAGTGGGAACTATTGAAGAATTCATACTGAGGGCTTCAAGAACTAGAAAGGGCAGCAATTCTTCCACTAATCCAGAGTCTTTACAAAGGCAACCTCTGCTCTAGAGGCAGACTGTCCGTGAGACACTTGAGCTGCTCCTCACCCAGTTTAATCTTGTCCTCTAGCTTGCGCTGCTCTATGATGAGCGCAGACTTCATCTTGACAAAGTGCTCGTAGTCTGTAAGGCTTTCCTCGTCCAGGTGGCTGGCCAGGATCTCGTAAACCACACCTTCCCGGCGGTCTAGGTTCTCCTTCAGCTCCTTAGCATCTTCGTGCTGACGGATCAGCAGCTTCCTTTTATCAGTCAGTGTGCGCTGCAGCAGGAGAGGAGAGAAGAAAAAAACACATTTGAAAAGCCACACGCACACGGGCACAAGCATACACAGAACCACAAGTTGTCAAAAGTGAGCCATGTGTACATAGTGGATTATTGTGGTCTCCATTACATATCGTATCTTTGTCCAAATTAAAAGGGTAACTGCACCTAAAATGTGTGTGATGAGCTGTAAACTAAGTAATAGTATGTGTCAATAATAGTAATGGCTGGTGTGTAAAATAACATTATTAACTTTCAAATTTAGCAGAAAGAAGCGAATGAAGCAAAAGCTAGCCAAAATACACGTAATGACTATTATAATATTAACCACAGCAGCGGTAAACCTCTGTGACCTGTACATATTCCATATGAACAATGGATTTCTATGGCTGCCATAACTAGATGCTTGTCTTGTCAGCATGTTGACATGCTAGAAAAGAAACCCGAGATGTGACCACCACCTTATTGTGTAACTCTGACCCTAAAGTTCGCACGGACGACACGGGAGAGGCAAAGCAAGCCGAGGGAGCGACTCACCCTCTCCTCGGCTGGGGCGTCTCCGTCCAGGCTATTGAGGGCGTTCTCCACCCGCGCCAGCCGTCCCGACAGCGAGAGCAGCAGGCTGACCACCTTGTCCAGGTCGCCCACGAACATGCGGAACTTGTCCAGCTCGTTGGGCTTGCACACCTGCTGCACCGTGGCCTCCACCTCGTCCCCCAGGGCGTTGTTGTCCAGCACGTCCGCCTGCAGGCTCTCCCGAGCCTCCCGCAGGACCTGCAGCTTCTTGCTGAGGCTGTGGATCAGCTCCTGCTGCGGAGGGAGAAGGGCCACGCAGACAGCACTCAGAACCCGGAACACCAGCAGAGAACCGCCCGTCTTAAAGGGTCAGCCATTCGTGCTAACGTTGAACTTAAATCAAATCACTATCGCACATCAAAGTGCATTGTGAAGCAAAGCGTGGTGCTGCGCAGTGGCGTTGCGATCGCCGGTGCAGCCGCACTAGGGCCCGGGATGCTTGGGGCCCGGTGATCCCAGCCCGGATCTGTGTAATGCAGGCCACCGCTTATCTCTTATCACTTCCCGGTATTTAAACACGACCATCGCGACCAACTAATATGATACCTGATCTCACTCATAGTTTTAACAAAGTAGTATTTTATTTTAAGTCTTAATGATATCTGAGTGTAATTACGACAAGAAATCTAATTATTTTGCTTAATAATATAATATTCAATAGTTTCAATATATACCACGTTAAGGTAATGAAATACATTCTGGGATTCATTTATTCAAAGCGTTGTTTCTATAGTTACCTGAACTCCAGTTCACAAATGCCAGCAGCTAATGCTATACGCAGAAATTCCAGCCACACTAGTTCAAAATGAAGAGTTCTCCAATAATTTTTGTGTTTTTATCACATTGTCTGTTATAAGCTGTTCTGTGAAGCACCTGGTTCTTAACAGTCAACAGGATAATAATACAGGAAGACTAAATAGACTTTCGTTTCTGGCGTTTGAAAAGGAATGTACAGAGACTATGGAGTCAAATTTACTAAATATTAGGATAAGCCATGCCATAGCAGATCTTAAGATTTCAACTTGTACAGGCAGGCTCTCTCAATAACATCTTAATACCATATGTAATTTTGCTGTGTAGATTTTTGCCTATAGTAGTTATCTATTATGCTAACTAATATTTCTTTGGAAACCATGTTTTGGTCCACCGTTGAGCTTTTCATAGGGCCCTCACATTTGTTTTGCACCTGGGCCCCTCGTCCGCTACATTGCTGGTGCTATGACTTTGTTGATACGAGCGGTGTTCCCAACTTGGTTTATGTTCCTATTTACTGAGCCAGGTCTGTGTAGAAGTATCAGATAATGTTTTCAACATATACAAAGAAAAGGAAACTAGCGAAATGCGAGGAGATATTTAATGAATTTGGCAAAAAGTGTATTACAGTACCTTAGATTTAGCTTGCAATAGCTGACTATGCCGTTAAGCAGCTTATCAAGGCACATCTCACAGGGACTTTACACAACATATACTGGAGCCCTGCAATTTGTTCATATCTTGCCACAATTTCCTCTTTCAAAACAATATATGAACAACCATACATATAGCAATATATATAAAAAACACAACTGAAAATAATGCCTGTCAATGTCATGTAAGATACAGTATAAAACTAATCATCTCCCCTGGACGTCAACCCTAAAACCCGAAGTTTAAAATTACCACCATACCAGAGGTGTGTTGGTAAACAGAACATTTTGGCAAATGTTCGCAATCATATTCAAACAGTTTGAATATGCCATTTGCATTGCGAACGTTTGTGAACACAAGCAAACGGAGGAGGTAGTTCTCTGCAAACACACACTGACACTAAACGAAGGGTGACAGTTTAAATCTAAACATTTTGTAACGTTAACACAAAACGCTCAAATGTCATGTTAACAGCAAACAAATGTTCGCCAATTTTGAACAGACCTCTGGTTACGTGATTATATTATTATCAATTCAAAAGCTAGTCTACGTAAAATAATAATAATAATAATAATAAAAAAGAGACATGACTCATTTTATGCAAGGCAAGTGAACCATGTGTGTCATCACCGATACCTTCTTGTTGGCTAGATCGACGTCCAGTTCATCCTCTGTGTCTTCTTCCTCCTGCTCCTGCTCCTGTTCCTGCATGCCCTTCATCTTGATCAGCAGCTCCGCCTTGGGAGCAGATGTGCTGTAATAGGCTGAACTGGTCACCACGCCGACCGCCTGACTGTCCGCGTCCTTCCTGCAAAATGCAGGCAGCACGGGTTGGCAAAGCAGGGCTCTCGCGCTGTCATGCATCACCCAGACCAAAGGCAATGAAAGAACACAAAGCTTGACCTGAGGACATTGTATTACAGACGATACGGTCTGATTTAAAAACAGCTCCTTTAGAGGTCACACATGACAAAAGGTGAACCACTGAGCCCTCGTGGCATGTACAGTAGGCTGGCCTGGGCACCAGTTCACCGTAGTGAACACAAGGGGGAGACGCACCTTTCCTCGGGGTTCCGGGAGACGGACAGCTTGGGCTTCCTGCGCTGGTGGGCCCCTCCCAGCAGCTGCTCTTCCTGGGGGAAGATACCCTCCATCAAGTCCATGGTGGTCTTCATCTTGCTCTGGTCCAGGATGTCCGCTAACGACTTGTCCTTGCCCGTGATGTCCCGGACCAGCTCCTCCCTCTTCTGCTCCTCCTGGACCAGGAGGACGGGGGCCTCCATGCCGTTGGACCCGGGCTGCTCCGAGTCCTGGGGGGCCTGGGGGACCTGGACCTGGGGGACCTGGGGGGCCTCGGGAGTCTGGGGGGGCGGCATTGGGTCGGGGGCGGGCTCCTTGTGGCGCGTGTAGGCGCAGAACACGGAGTAGTCCTGCTGCTCGGGGGCTCCCAGGCTGCCCAGTCGGCCGACGCGGGGCCCCTGGGTCTCGGCAGGGGCAGAGGCGTCGCCGGGTGCCAGGTACTGGCGGCTCTCCTTCTCGGAGGCGCTCTCCGAGTGCACGATCTTGATGGGCACCTTCTTCACGGCAGTGTTGTTTTCTACCACATTCTCTATCCTGACAGGGCGGGAACGGCGACACACAGCATTAGCCAATGAATATGCTTTAAAAAAAATAGCATAGTCAGTAATTCAAACAGGCTCTATCAGAAGATTATTCTTTCAGCATGCAAACAGAACATCGAGTAGATATTCGCTGATTATGACAAAAAAGCATTAGCTTGAATCGCTGACTATACCTTTAAAGAAGGGCTGAGGAGAAGTACAGAGGCTGGAGGTTTCCTATAGCCATATTACGGGCAGACGCTTTAAAGTCTCGTCACGGGACGGCAATAGAGCCTTTTATTTCCATGCCCAACTTCTTGGAAAGTCCAAGGAATCTGGACTCCTCCTAGTGCTTAGGTTTCAGCTCGCCGCCATGTACAGTTTATGCCCGAGCTCACAACTATTTCTTTGATTTAGGAATGTAAAGAAGCGGCTGTTAATAATAAAAAACGGGACATTTACGGTAGAAAACAGCAGAGAAGGCTGGAATTCCAAGCACTTACTGTACTAAGGGCATTGATGGAAATGCATAAGATCCCTATAATTTACTGTGGGCTGACGGCACTCACATGTTAATTCTAGGGAGGTAGTGAGTCTCAATAAGCCCCTTTGTACGTGTAGCATAAAGATAAGACAAGGAGAAGCAGCAGCACACTCGTCATTCTGTTCTGACCAGGCTCAGTAGTTCCAGATGGGATCAACAGATCGTCTGGAAACGGGGGAGTTACAAACTGACCTGGTGGAGTCGTCCTCTTGCAGTGAGACGGGGGGCTTGTCACTGAGTCTCTGCGGGGAAAACTGAGGCGACGGTGGGTGCTGTTCATCCATGGCTGGCATTGAAGGCTCCTGGGGGGAAACCAGCGGAGGGGAGGCTGGCTCCGGATTGGCCGTCCCTAGGCCGTCCCGACGCACTGCCCCCTGGCCTCGGTCCTCAATTCCTCTGGTCTGATCCGAACGGCTCCTCTGTGAGTGGTTGGGGATATGGACAGGGCTGGGCTCTCTGTCAGGGGAGCAGCAGGCGGTGGCCAGCGTCTCCAGGGAGCGTCCGAGAGGGGGCGTGGCCTCCCAACGGCTGCTGCCGCCGTCCGCCCTGGGCGGCGGTGGCCTCTCAGGGGCCTTCTTCCTGGGCCCGGGCCAAGCCTCGGCGGGATTCACGGGGCTCCGGGAGACAGATGTGGGCCTGTCGCACACAGGGGCAGCTCGGGGTCTGCACTCGGGCTGCGTGGGCGCCGCTGGATAGAGCTCCGGCTCCTCTGGCTGTTCTCCAGCTCTGCAGTCAGAGGGCCTTTCAAAGGCGCTGGGAAGAACCGCAGAAGAGAGCTTTTAATGACACGCTGCTTCACAGCCAGCCAGGCAACAGGGCCTATCATCTACAGCTCAATCAAATAATGCAGTGTGGCCTAGGCCTTGATCATCTCCATAACGCCCTATTATTACCACTGTTCTGACATGACAAGACACACACACACACACACACACACACACACACACACACACACACACACACACACACACACACACACTCACTCCCTGGCAACTGGGCAGTTGGCAGCACGAAGAGGCATATTTCTGTTCCCACAAGTCTGCAATGCATAGGGGAATAAATGGTCATCTAGTCCCAAGAAGCTGGCTGAGATTCCCTGAAATGTACATTTTTTTAACTCTTCGCGGGCCACGTTGGGGAGGACTTACTGGGGATTTGTACCAGCAAAACAAGGTCTGAGCACTCGACACAGCCCGCAGTGAGAGCTATTCATAGATATCATTTGCACATTGCAAATGTTCTACCAGCATGTTATTCAAGCCAGTTTGAGTAGGTTCTCTCAATAATGGCGTGTGGAATGGAGGAGACGGATCTGATGTCTTTTGTATAAGAGCACATGCAAGATCAAGATCAACACGTTAACCTGCGGGGCAACAATAATACATTTGTTAATGCCGCTGAATGTTTAACCATACAGGGAACTGACTATTAGTATGTGGACATGAACACAACACAACAACACCGACTGGATGGAATTTTCACATGCTGTGACAAGTTAACCAGTGAACTAAACGTTGCCACACAGTCTAAGCACTGGATACTTGTTTTACGATTAAACTGTTAAGATAGGAAGGAGGTTTTAAGGGAGTGGGCACCTCTACAATTCATAAAAATTGTTTACATAATGAAGTATGATATAATAAGGAATATATTTGGGCTTGGTAGCATTGGTCACAGTTCACTAATAAAACAAAATAAGCAGCTAAGAGAGACCGATGTCAGTAACCTCTCCTTATTTCCTGATAAAAGAGGGGTTAATTGATAAATGCATACTGGAACTTTCTAAGGATTATTAAAGTCTTCACACACCATTCTGCTACAGAGAGCTAAAGTTGCTTTTTCCATACTTATATTTTCCCCACATTGGCTAAATGGGTGTGGTTAGGGGAAAGAATATTACACTCCAAAAAAAAGCCTGTAATTACATTTTCAGCCGTTGCCCAAAAAGCACTCTTTAACGGTGCCACATTTAAAAGCACATACAAAATAGAGTATTTTGTTGTGTGCAAAATAAGTCAATTATGAATCCTATTAACTAAAAGCTACATAAAAACATCATCATCGGAACTTCATATACAAGCAGAACAAATAAAACTACCAACTTACCCTACATGAATCCTTAAAGTAACAACAGTCTACATAGTCTGCCATTCTCATCTGATCTGTATGTGTGTGCAGGAGACACCTGCGTGTGTGTGTGTGCGCGCGTGCATGTTTTCGTATTCCTAACACCGGTATCAATAAGCTCATCTGGGTGGAGCATGTCTCTGAGCTCATCTCCCAGACTGTTCACAGACAATAACATCCTCCACACTGTTGTAACGTACACATGATACAGTGTTATGCGCTGTGGCTCATACAAAAGAGTTTGCTCAAGACAAGCTACCTGACACCCTGAGGCAAGGTTCACCAGTGGGAATATGCATGAAGCATCTGTGCTCCTGAATAACTGGTTGGAAGTCATGAATATTATTTATCTAAATAATAATAATAATAATAATAATAATAATTATTATTATTATTATTATTATTATTAATAAATAAAAAGCAAATGTATGTATCTTTAACATGTTTTAAACCATGTATACTCATGCAAGATATACATTCTATTGATTTTGTAGGTATAGTAACAGCCATATTATTTTAAAAGCTTGTCTTGGGCAATGTATTTGAACGACTACTTTTCCAGACGTTTAAACTGAAGTTTCAACTTTAGACAGTTGATTTGTCTAAAAGTTAGTCAACATTTTACACAATTGTATCTATAAAAAGTTCAACATAAATATATGTGTAAATAAATATATATTTTAAGTTCCATTAATCATATTCTTCAATAACAAAATCATATTTTAAATGCCCCAGTGCAAAGTGCCACACATTTCAGTGGGATTTAAAATACTATTTGAAGTCCGATTTAGTTAATGTGTTTCATAATTTCCAATGAAATATTTTTTTCAGACAGTTTTTAACCTTCCAATTATATAATAGTATAGAGGGGTATATATATATATATATATATAGTATATATATAGTGATAACTGATGCCAACTAAGGAGGGTAGCAACATTTATTGACTAGTCAACTAATTGTGTGCATCCCTATACCCTCCGGTGCTGAGAAATAAATAGATCACAGAAGTACCAATACCAATGGCTTGAGGCTGGATGCAAAAGGGGAGTCAATTCCAATAGACTCCATTGTTAAAATGTCTGACTTTATAGCAAAAATAAACATGTTTACAGCCTGGTTCAAAAATCGGTTTTGGTCTTTATAGATAGTCTCTCTGTTCATGACAACTGTACGGGGGTGAAGTCACAGAGGGTTATGGGTGGTGATGTCACAGAGGGCTATGGGTGGTGAAGTCACAGAGGGCTATGGGTGAAGTCACAGAGGGTTATGGGTGGTGATGTTACAGAGGGTTATGGGTGGTGAAGTCACAGAGGGCTATCGGTGAAGTCACAGAGGGTTATGGGTGGTGATGTCACAGAGGGTTATGGGTGGTGATGTCACAGAGGGTTATGGGTGGTGAAGTCACAGAGGGCTATGGGTGGTGATGTCACAGAGGGTTATGGGTGGTGAAGTCACATAGGGTTATGGGTGGTGATGTCACAGAGGGTTATGGGTGGTGAAGTCACAGAGGGCTATGGGTGGTGATGTCAGAGAGGGCTATGGGGGGTGAAGTCACAGAGGGCTATGGGGGGTGAAGTCACAGAGGGTTATGGGTGGTGATGTCACAGAGGGTTAAGGGTGGTGAAGTCACAGAGGGCTATGGGGGGTGAAGTCACAGAGGGTTTGTCCATTTATATAGTCTATGCCACTGTCCTATAGAAAAGGTCACCATATTTAGGGTTAGCAATGTCACAGCTGACACCCAGGTGTCATGTTTAATAATCCCTTATTGTCCCTTTAAGCATGTAACTTATATAATATTTTATATTTATGTTGAGTATTGAGTATGCATGCCATGGGAATAAAATGCTGGGAGTATTTTGATTTGGGATACATATCAGAACTACTTCAATACATGGACATGTCACGTGCAATCTAAGTAACCGGCACGCCGGCCCTGCCCAAAGAACAAACAACCACGAAGGAGCAGGTCTGGTCCAATGTAACCAAACTGTACAAACACAGATACCGCAGCCACTTACATTACCTCCCTAAAAGAGAGGCCTACAGGGGATTACCAGGCTAAACACCCATTCAAATGTCCCTGATTAATGGCTAGGTCAGACATACAAGACTATATCTCTACTGGCTAACACCTAGCTAGCCTTATTGTTTCGAGGAACCAGTGATGCCTAGCCTACGGTAGACACAATAGAACACAATGCCCAGCCAGAGAGAATATATAAATATGTATAAATTACACTTTAAAAAAAAAGCTTTAAAATATTGAAAGTGCAATTGTGGTTTTTACCTTGTGGCAGTGTTGAATAGTTTTTCAGGTTTACTCTCTAGCTGGTAATATTCTGCAGACTTTCTTCCGGGTACCGGAACCTTATATGAAGAAACATGGCAAGCACATATTCCATAACACAAACAATATTTAAATAATCTAAATTTTTAAAAGAAAGCTTCCACCTTTTCTTGCAAGTTAAAATAAACTGTTGTGGCTACTTGGTTCCTACGATGAACCACACAAGTGAATTTCTTTCCCACACTAGGTTAAGAACCTTCTCTTTGTTTGCCAAAGGGCGTGCCATCATGAACAAATATAGATTAATATTTGACTTGGCCTTTACCCATGTGCCCTGCTCAGTTGTTTCATTGAGTTAGTATGTCCTGCAGTCACAAGGTTACTAGTTGTTGTGACGCATCACGATTGAGGATCTGTCAACAGTCGAGCGACTAGTTAATTTGAACGCTACGATTAAACTTCACGGACTCACCTGTCTGTAGAAGTCAGCGGAGGGAGAGGACCGAGATCGCACGTGGAAACAGTGTGGTTTGGCCTTCTCCTCCGTGCCGGGGTCCAGGATATTGTCCGCTGAGAGGTATCGCTCAGTGGCTTTTGTTTCAGGTGCGCTCCACCTCGCCTCATACTCGGCGAAGGTGCCTAGTCTTTGCTGCTCCGACAGGGACTGCTTGTGCACAGGGTAGGAGATCCCTTGACCCTCCTCAATGTATCTGTACTCTGTGGAGGAACTAGCTCGGGTTCTGGCGGATCTCATTTCGTGTTTCGCTTCACTGTTGACGTCGTGAGGAACTTTGGGCCTGATGTCTTTCGAGTCCTCAGAGTAGCTTTTAACAGATTGCTCGGACATGGGTTTAGCAAAGGTGGCTTTGCTAGAAGCCTCAAAGACCTTTCGCTGTTCGGCAAAAGAGCTTCTATTCTCAGTGGGAGGGCAGTCTTCTTTCATTCCTACCTCATGCATCTTATTCGGCTCAGAGAAAGACTTCACCTTTTTTTCGGCGGAGAATCGCTTTCTGCCTCCGATGCGGGTCACGTGACCACCGGCTGAACCAGATTTATTCGCCGTGGACTCTGAGACGGTTGGCAGTGGGGTCACGTCTTTACGGGGCAGGACCGAGGACGAGTAGTGGGGAACAGGCTCCGCTCCGAAATGCTCCGCTAAGACGGGCTCCAGGTCCCTCCGCCTGAAAGATGTAGCCTTGAGCACGCGCGCTTGGGCCTCCTTCAAGTTGTCCTTATAGGTGCTTGTGAAAGAGCCGTCTGCGGGGGTCGGCGCGGGGCCCTCTCTAGACCTCCAGGGGTCCTGGTCCTCCTCAGCCTCGATGCCCAAAAGGGTGGCCACACTCGTGCTTTTCTGCAGCCTAGCCCTCCTCATTTGGATTTCGTTCCGTAAAGTGGTGGCAAAACGGTCGCTGCGTCTGACCTGGCTGCTCTCATCGGTCTCCTCGCAGACATTTCCCCTGAGTCTGTGGTCTGGGAGACCCGGGGTCTCCATGGACAGTGAGTGGAGCATGGGGGTCGTTTTGGGGCAGATGGCCTTGTGCTCCGGGCCCTGGTGGTGGACGTTTGGCGGCGACGCTGACCACCGCGGATCGGCCGCTTTGCTAGGTGGCGAGCTCGTGTAGTGGGGCTCTGCATTGGCTGCAGTGTGTTTTCTGTGGATCGCCCGGTCTTCACACGTGGGATTTCCCGAGGGGGCCTCCAGTCCAGCAGGGGGAGTAACTGTGGGCAGCTTGTGATGGATGCCGAGACCGTCATCCTGCTTGCTGTGTCCGTTGCTCTCCGTTCTGTGGGAGTGTTGGTGCGGTTGAGGCGGCGGATACTTCCCTTTGTTGTCGCCCTGGATGCTGATGGAATTCCTGCTACTTCCGGTCTCCGGAGCGTCCGCATCGGCTGTGCTTTTCCTGTCGCCCGTCCTTCCCGACATGGGGTGGGAGACGGGTTGGCACGGCGCTGCCATGCTGTAGTATCGGCTGTGCACGCCGCTCTCTGGGCTTTGATCGATGGCCAGGGAAGCAGCGTGCGCCCTTCCCTGACTTGGACCTCCGGACTGAACCGGGTTGTTAGTGGGCAGCTCCTGCATACTGCTGTAGTAGCCATTTGCATTCTGTGCCTTTGGTACAGATGTGGTTCGGGGCTGGGAGTAGAAGGGGCTTTTTTCACCATAATGCCATTGGTAATAGGTCTGGCCTACGTGCGGGGGCTGGCTTTGCCGAACATCAGTGGTGGACAGAGAGTACTGCCTGTTTGTATGGAGCTGGTTATTATTGGTGTTATCGGCTGGTGAAATGTAGAGACCGTGATTGTCGCTTTTGGCGGGAAAATTGCTGCTATGGCGGCTCTCAGGTGGGCGTTTAGCGTTCTCAGAGGCCTCGGAGCGCTTGTCCGGTCCCCTAGCGTGGACGTGTGAATCAGGTGCCTCAGGGTATGCGGTCACGTGCCCCCTATCATGTACCTTGGTAGCAACAAAGCTGTCACTTCGTACCGGTGGCGGAGGCGGGGGAGAGGGACAGGCTGTTTTATTTTTATCTGGAACGTGCCAAACGGGTCCGAAGCCGGATCTGCTGGAGCTGGAGTGGCGGGAGCCGGCCTGCTCCTCGGCTCCACCCGGCATCTGCAGGTATCCCGGCCTGTCGTCCTGTCTGACGCCTTCGCTCGCGCTCTGGCCCGCTCGGCCGTTGCTGTGCTTCCCAGAGGCGGAGTCCCAGTGGCTGACCTTGTAGAGCACGTTCTCTGTGGAGGCGGTGTTGCTCTTGGACAGTGTGTAGTCGGGCGTCCCGGAGCTGGTGGAGAAGGAGCTGTAAGCAGAGTCTCGCTTGCCTCCGCCGAGGTGCTCCACGCTGTTGGTGAACTTGGTGGGGGAGAGCTGCCCAGAGGCGGAAGGGTGTGGCACGTGCTCTAGACTGTCCATGCTGCCTAGAGAGCTGTACTGGTCAGACACCCGCCGCAGGTTTGTCTGCTCCCAGTCAGTGCAGAGGTCACTGGAGGAAGAGCTGGGGATTAAAACAATTCAGAATGTCAGAAATATATTGAACACACACACACACACACACACACACACACACACACACACACACACACACACACACACACACACACACACACACACACTATAAATGAATACATGTAAAATAAACAATACAATAGGCCTGCATGCCAAATATAAAAGAAAAGTGTGGTTAAACAAATATGGTTTAGACAGACTTTTCATGTGCTGTGCCAAATGACACAATGATTTATTTGGTTCAATACATAAGAAACGGTTTATAGGCAGGCATATTCCGAGGAAACAGGAGAAAAAAGTATTTATTACAGCAAACTGAGATTCCATAATCAAATTCTTTATGAAAGAGCTTCAATTTGATCAACGACAGCAAGTAAATGATGACAGGAGAGTCAGAAGCCCATTTCCTGATCACAAGGTTACCTTGCATCATATCCAGTGTGCCAGGATGGTGGGGGAGGAGACTGCGTTTTGGCAACCTCAGATTGGCTTTCATTGAATTTGGTGGAGTGCCAGGAATGAGGCCTGCTTATGGGTTCATTTCGCCTGAAAATAGGGAAAGAGTACATATCTGGATCAAAGACCACGAGTAGGCCTAGTGTATGTGCCTCCACAAATCACTCAATCCTAACTCACCACCACAGACATGCCAACTCATACTTTATGAGTTGGCATCTGCTTGCTATGAGGGTGGGTCAGTAATGCATGTGAAACCTACCCTTTAAAACGATTCTTTCTGTTATGCATGTCAGGAAATGGTACAAGACAGATACATTATATCACAACATGATATCACAACTATCAATCTAAATATTGTACAACATAAAACAGTCAAACCTCTACATTTCTTTACACATACACGTGCGGTAAAGTTAATAAGATGTACTCCTCAGCTTGTGGCCAGAATTAGCCTTGTGGTTGAACATGGCTCTCTACTCCCCACACCCACACACAGTGCTTCAACATAAACAGTGAGCTACAGAGGAGAATAGAACACAATCGAGGAGGTCACCTTTAAAAGACTCTATGCCACAGACCAGTGCATTGCATGCTTTACAGATGGTAGACACAGTGGTCTGAATGAGCAGAGGTGCTACAGTATGAGAGGTGATGGAGGCGATGACAAGACCACACGGATGAACGACAGACTCACGAACACAACATCGCCCGGCAGGGATGAGAAGGGCAGAGAGAAGGGATGGACGCTACCAGCCGCTATGTGTTCTTTGGAGCCATACCTCATGGAATTTCGCAAAATCTTCGTAAGAAAGCTTCTCGCCACATGCACGTCATTCTCGGAAGGCATTTTCTGAGCTACAATATCCACCATTTTCATATTCCTAGGCAGCAGAGGGGGAACAAACATTCGAAGAACTGATATGACACTGGACTCACAATTAACAGTGAAAGAAAAAAAATTAAAAGAATAAAATAAAAAGCGAAAAAAACATATCCATGACTGATGGACGCCAATGAATGTCTTCAGAGGTATTTAGATGCCCTTGCAGCTAAGTAAAATCATGAGACAGGACACTCTTGTTACCGTAGGATGCTTAAGACAAATCTAAACTGTAATCTATTTGTTAAAGCAGGCACCTAACATGTCACCTACTGTATTTGTTAAATGCGGGACAGTTGTATGGTTTACATTAGTCTTGTGGGGTGAGGTGTGACTATGCCATTCAGTTCTGTTAAACCCTCGGCCATGTAGCTGCTATAAAGTTAGCTTTTGTCAGAAATGACGTCAGCATAGCATATTTCTGTTTTAATCACCTCCACCACTTAAAATCCCATATTCACATGGCATTGGATCACAAGTTTCAAACAACCAACATTAGGGCCAAACAGTTATACATTTCCAGATGTTTAATTAAGTCTGGCCCAGCAGTGTGTCCCTGCAAGACTAGGTTTACAGTAATGTCAGTAATGCATGGCGTCAGTGCCCCCTCTCCTGGTCAAACTATGAATTGCTACTACTTTTTAGGACATTGTAAAATATGAGGCAAAATGTGTCAGAAGAACTAACCATGACAGAATGGCATGATGACCTCATATGACCTAATATTACCTAAAGAGGACATAGTTGAGCTGTGCAATTCAGACTAAGCCATATGGCCCTGTGGGGAACACAAGCCCAGCAGGGATTGAAGGGCTTAGAAGCCAGAGAATCCCGTATAAAAATCAGATCAGACACCTCATCTCTAAGGCAAGCTGTTGTCTGCCTCTCAGACAAACCTAGCATTACGCAATCACAAGTCCCCGACCATGCTAGTTGCAACAGTCATGGCACTGGTATAACTGATTAAATACACAAAAAAAGATAATCAATTTACAGATTCAATTGGAATTAATTGTTAAGATACAAGCTTGTTGTTTCCATTTAATTTATGTTATCTGGATATTCCTTGCCAGACAACCCTGCCAAAATAAGTGTTTTCAAAGATAGTAGTTGGCATTTGTAGACCACATCATAGTTTGACCTCTACATTCTGCATTAAAATACTAATAGTTTGATTGTAGCCTTGGTTTAGTAGTACATATAGGCCTACAAAAATTGGTACAGTATAATTGATGTGGTCAAACCATAGTAGATCTATCACAGATAAAGAAAACTAATTTCACTCAGAATTGCCCTATACCAGTACTGGGTCCAGCTCTTACACAAAGCTCTGACTTGCTTTCGTTCTCATTGGATAACACTGCCCTACAAAAACTATGAGGTCAAGAGGTCATGCCCCCACCCCACCCCACCCCACCCACGACCCCCCCTCCACAGACACAGTCAAAAAGCTTTGAATGATCAGAGAACAAGGCTCGCTTCAGACGGAGGTTGATCGTGTCGGCACTAGCAATTGTTGGTCAAACTTCACAGCCTGGAACACCAGTGCCGATTCTGCTAATCACCGAATGGACAAGCATTCAATCGGTGAAGCTCCACATAATGGGAACATTGCACAAAAAATTAAAAGTTGATAATAGTCACGGGCCATTTAGAGGACAAAGAGAGGCCAAAATGAGACTCAGTCTTCCGAGTATGTTTCTGCGGCACGGGGAGGTAGCCACACATGGCGTCTGCTATTGGTATGCAGATCAGCCCTGTTTTATTAGGCACATTGTCAGGGCTACAGCTGGGCCAGCACAGATATGCCAGGAAAGTGAATCAGTTGGCTGAGATGTGGGGGTTGGTGGTGGTGTTCCTTGAGAGGCAAGAGTGCAGCCCATTTTAAGCCCTTGATCACCAACAATTCAAATCATTTAAATTGTCCAACGTCTTACAAATCTGAATGTCATACTTCAGAGACGACGGGCCCAAGAAATAATGGGGTTCCTCAAATATCGTAATTTTTCCTATGCCTCACATTGGAAGTGGCCTTAAGTATGTTTGTCCCATCTTAAATCTTTTCGCTCGTGGCTTAGCCTGAGCGATGCACGGCATTGTGCTAAATTACAAACAATTTAAGAAAATAAAGAAGGGTGCGGGGGAAGGGGGGGGGGGGGGGGTGTAACACAAGGGAGAACAACAATAAAGTATTAGGGTCACAAAGCACAGCGTAATAATCCTCCACGTCATCCTTCCCCGCTCATTACTCCAAATAGCATTCAATTACAGTTATCAAAAGTAGACACAAAGTGGCTAAATGTGCTAGCCAAACAAGCACACAGCAGTTAAGAGCCTGGAGACCACACACACACACACACACACACACCTGATCCGCTTGCACTTACCGCACTTCCAAGTGGGTGGAGGTGGAGGAGGAGGAGGGGAAGGGGGGGGGGGGGGGGGTGATTAAAATGTGGACACACAAGGTGCTATCCACACCGCCGCGATGTCGCAGCTGAGCTAAAACAACCAGCCAGACTGCGTCTAAAGTGGCGAGGTGAAACCAGTTGTGCTCCACTGGTCCTCGGGCGCCGCATTCCACAGGCACTTCAAAGGTGGGCCAAAGCACAAAGGAGACTTCAGCAGGCTGCTGGGGTCCCGACCATCACCCACCAGGGCCCCTCCTACCCATACGCTAGCTCCCCTGAGCACAGATCAACAGGCCTGGCAGGTCAGTTATAGCCTACATACAGTATGGCATGGCCAGGCTCACTGGAGCTTAGAACGTCACCCTGCCTGGTAGAATTAGTTTCAACTGAGGGGAGACTTCCCTTTGGACTGTTGGGGGGGGGGAAGGGGATTTACCCATGAAGAGGGTGGGGGTGGCAGAGTATACAGAGAAGGAGGAGGGCTATTGTCACGACCAGTCCCCTTGGGAGTAATCCGGATCCTTGAGTCTTCTCATTGGCTCTCGGGGCCCATATGCTAATGTGGGGAAGAAAACGCCAGACTCTTCTTGTGCCCCTCTGCCCTGTTGTGAGGCAAACAGGCATTTCTCCCAATTGCTATGACAACAGGTTGATCTCTAAGGGTACAAGAGCGCACCAGGCCCTGAAAGCCTTTGGTAACTAGGGAATGCAATGAGCATTACAAGTTAACCCCACAAGGACGTCAGCAGCACATGGAAAATACTGCGAATACTCCACCACATGCGCATACGCGGGCATACACATACACACATGCTTCTGGTTGACAGTTAAAAGTAAATAACCTTTGATAGGATTTGGAATTAGCTTGAGCGGGGAGAAAAAAGAATCAATGTACTATAGATGAAAATGAAAATAGGTGAGATCACCTAGCACGAATACGTGCAGTACTTCTAGGTCTGAACCCACAGAGGTTTTCCATTAAACTTGTTCTGGCATTCTCACAAGTGGTCTGGTGATAGGTAAGCTTAGTGAACAGTTGTTCAGAACTGAAGCTGATGAGAGGTCATTACACAAAGCACCTTTCATAAAGATCTGTTGTGAGCAAACCAATCAAACATGCATTCCAGCATTTATTTATATATTTTCTAAACGCAGCATTTCTTCCCATAAAAGGAAGAAAATGCATCTCAACACAGGTTCATAAACTTGTGTGATTATATAAATATGGAACATGCAACACAAAACTATTTATATTTTGAGTGAATGACAAACTTTGAGAGATGCTAGTTGGCAAGTTGGAGATGCTAATCTTGAGATCAGATATAATACTTAAAATAACAATGATACTTTAAATTGCCATCTTCCATTCCATTTGTTTTATCAGACCACTCAAGAATGTTTTTGAGTAATCAAGGCCAAATCCCAAATATATTAAATTCAAACATTTACTCACTACTAAACGACGTCAGCGTGTTCACAATTACAAGTTCAGAAAGAAGAGGTTATAACGTTTATTCAAAGTAAAGAGCAGCTTTAATTACAGTAAGTGCCTGGTTTGCTCACTTAGCAAAATGTCAGCAAACACTACAGCAAATAGGGAAAGCCATCAGATACTGCGTGCACCCAACCCTGGAAGGCGTGTAGGTGAGTGGTCGGATACCAGCGGTCCGTGAGGGTCTCACAAAAGCCTTCTTCAGCGGACCCCACAATCAGGCCAGTCATGTTCAGGTGAGAGAGGTGGACCGTGAGTGGCCTATAATGACCAGTGCATTCCTGGGCTGAGTGGCATACCAACTGTCAGCTCATGGCTGCCTGCGCTACCCCACAGCTCCAAAACACCTGGAAATGTTTTGTTTGGGGGCGCAGGGGCGGACGATTGCCGAGCGATACAGTCTGCTCTACATCCCGATCCTTACACCCTATCCATCACTGCAGTTCGCTTTAGTGTAGAACACAACTGGATTTCTTTCCTCTGGAAAAGCAGAGAAAAGAAATACAATGAATGTGCTCTTCTTACCTCACCTTGGCAACAAGCTAACATTAACCAGAATTAAAAGCCTGTTTAAGGATGTTAATGTGTTTCTAATCATTACTATTTAGAACAACAAGTGGCAGCACATAATGTGCTGTGCAGGCAGCTGCCCCCTGCCCTCCTTTCGGTCCTGCATACAGTACGCCTTACCAAGTACAGTATAATTGGATTAGGCACCATGCTGGATCCAGCTCATTCAATGTAGCCATACATTTGACTGACTACATTGGAGATACGTTGTTGCTGAACTACATGGGTGTAAGTCAGCCCTTCACTACAGCAGCCAGCAAACATTAGATATGTGGGGAAGGAGGGTGGGGGACACAAAAGTGACCATGCTACTGACTGTAATTGTGCTGTATGCCAGAAGGGGGAACCCAAATTCTGGCAGTCAAGGTCGGCCAGTACAAAATAACTTGCCTGTTTATTCTGTAGGCAATGGTAATATGAGCCAGAGAGCAGGAATCTAAGATTTATTTATGTCTTTCGTCAACATATTCTTAAAGTTAGAAGAATATCTTGTAAATATTAACTCTTCCAAAGTGATGGTCTACTTATAAAGTCTGTAGTCACGGCATCCCCATTTAACAATGACTATGCTGTTATGTCTATGCTGTTATATATTTGATGGATGAAAGAATGGATGAATGTTTTTGTCTCAAATGTTTAAACACAGCAAATTATAGCAAATGAGAAAATATATTTGTGTGAAGTGGCTGAAATACATAATTTTCTTTTATCATGACCCTCAAGTAAGATTAACCTACATTTGATTAGCGTTTGTGTGCAGAGATTAGGATAACATGTATGTGTCTGTTTAAAGAGGAATCGCAAGGCCTGCCATAAAGGATACCTAATTTGACATGCTGCAACTGAGCGTCTTTTAATTATCATACAAAACAAAGTGATCATATTAAAAAACAATCAATAACAAACAGACAAACCAGAGAGGCTAGTGCCAAGCCTCTCCCTTTTCTCAAATTACATCATACTCGTAGTTTCGCACTCGTCACCACATGCAAAGCACACAGGGTAGATCAAACTCCTCCCTGTACTTTAGAAAGACCACAACCTGTTTGGAGGAGCAGGTTCCAACAGCTTCCTGATTCTCCCGTCAGGCCTTTCCCCCCCCCCCCAAACATGACACCGACACACAAGGGCCCATATTAAGGCTATAGTAAAACAATACATACACTTCAGACAGTTTAGATTATCTGCAAACTGCAGGTTTGAACTCAGGACTGAAGTAATGGTGTGTATCCTACATCAGCTCAGCACTGTCTGAGGCTCCGTAATGACCTAGTATCACCATGCAGTGTTCTATTTTGAACACACTTGTTATTGTGGCCATGTAAAATGAATTACTTCGAGGCTAGCTGAGAGCTACAGTACAGTGCGTTCCAAGACAACCTAACAGCATTGTGTGACACGGGGCTAAAGGCTCTACGGTCGCCAGTGTAAACACAAAAAGGTATGGGAATTACCATGTTAGGTGAACTTTAAACATTTGGTTATATTTCCCCTTTTCATGCAGTTTCTGTGAAGCTGCATATTTAATGATTCGGTAACAACAAAAAGATATTCATTGTAAAAAAATAAACATTTACAAAAATGCAGCAGTGAAGAACAATAATGTATGCTGAAACAGTAATTTGTAAATACAACTAGGTGCGACACAACCACATCTCTGTGCAGAGATAAACTAGTGTGTAGACTTCCTTGTATGGAGCTATTTGTTTAAGGCTTACGCTATGATATGACACAACATAGCAAGAAATCCAGACAGCAAGCCAGGACAATGAGACTAATGTTTCACACACACAATGCATTTGTGAGAAGGCTTTCACAACTCAGTTAAATCAGTGATTCAGCACTAGCTTTTTGTATTCTACATACATAAAGCCCCTATGGACAACTTTTGACTTTTTAAAATAATTCAAATTGAAAAGAATACAGAATACATTAGCTGACCAACAAAAGCATATCAACTTTTTGCATTGTTACCCACCAAAGAAATTACAATATTTTTGACACGCATGGGAAAAATCAGTCCCAAGCTACACACTTATATAAACAGCCACAGTATCACCCTTCACTACATACCACAAACCAAACTCCTTTAATGCATCATTCATGTCTGTAGTGGCTGTAACAGTGAACACACATTTAATGTTTAAAGGGCATACTACAGTGAAAATCCAGTCAAAAAAAGTGACAGAATTTGGAGTAAATGCATACAAGCATAAAAACGACAACGGTATAAACTCAATCTCCATCCAAAAAGATCTGGACTGACACAGTTTATGCCTATCCCCAGGTAATCTATTCCAAGTCATACCTTCTTCTAATTGTTTCGACAGTACCCGTAATTGGCTAATGCGTAAAGAAGCCGAGTGACGACACTGCTTCCTGCTCTTGACTCTCGAGCAACGTGGAAAACTGTGTCAGTCACACTGAACTCTCCCTGATTGCAAAGTGTAACCTGGCAAACAGGCCCGTCCAGCTGCAACACCTTAGAGATCCCAGACAAAGCAGGCGGTATCTACACACTTAGATTCAGGCACTCGGCTACTGTGGCCTAGACCGGGGGTTCTCAAACTTTTCAGCTCGCGACCCCCCAAAATAACAGTGCCAGAGACACATGACCCCTGCTATCCCCAGAGGTGGTAGAAGAATAACAGCCATTTTATTATTTGATAGTATTGTAATACAGGCTAGTAGCAGAATACATCAAAGTAATGTATAAACTGTACTGCTACTAACAATTATGGCTAAACTATGCCATTTTAATAATTTTAAATGTATTTAATTTCTGAAAATCATCTTGTGAGCCCCTCCTCTGTATCTCGCGAGCCCCAGTTTGAGAACCAATGGCCTAGAATAGAGACACTCCGCACTCTCCATGTCCCATCCACAGTTTGTTACACATGTAACCATGGTGATTCATTGAGAGGGGGGGGGGGGGTCTGTGCATCGCTGACAGTAGCAGGTGCAGAGGGAGAGCTGTTGGGCTGCTTACCGTTTCACCACCACACCAAGTGTCTTGTGGGAGCCTTTCACCAGGCAGATCGCCTCCTGTCTGTAGCCGCTCAGGGGAACCTCGTTGATGTTAACAAGCTCGTCTCCCACCTGGAGACCCACGGCTGCTGCCTTGCTGCCCTCCTCCACCTGCGAGGGGACCACAGAGAGAGTGAAGTCAAACAGTCCAGCTGGCCATTTACATGAGAGCAGAACGCTGAAATGTTTCCTGCTCAAGATCAAACTACCATCATGGTTGAAGAAGGATTTCCAGGGCAGGACTTCTGTAAATGAACAATGTAACCATAGACAACAGCGTCCGAAGGCTAAGACAAAGTACCTTCAATACTGAGATTATTTTATATTTCATAGTTTCTTTATTAAAATACATTTTTAGTAAGTACCCTGCTGGACTGCACTACTACCTTTATATCCCCAAATGTATCCCCCAGGTCAGTGTTGATGTTTGAAACTGGTCAGGGAATGTCACACTAGAAACCACCAACAGTTCCAGCATCTTCAGTGTAATCAATGGTATTTAGATAAAGATCAGTTAATCATTGTCAAACACATTAGTCTCACTGGGCCAGACGTATCACACTACCTTAAACGTCTGGGGAACATTTGTCTTCAATGTGTAAACACACTTCAATGCCATGTGACGGTGAAGGTCAAAATATGGGCGGCTGTTCAAACAGAGGACAAGATGCAGTGGTGCTCACGTCAACACACTCCCACTGGCAACATTGACAAGAGTATTTTGTGCAGCAGACACTCATTTTGAAGCTACAAAACAAGTAGAATGTATTAAAAACTAATCTAGAGTTTTAGCTTGTGTTCCACTTTGGATGTTTAAAGTGTACAGTATGGACTGAAGGAATGGAACTGCGGGAATGAGCCCATCAATGAGATTATACCAGGAAAGGCAGCAAATCCAACAAATTAAGTCACATTGACACAGAATGTCTCCAGAAATGGCCTCGTCACATCTGGCCCTGAGTCTACTGTACTCAAAACAATGTTGCATAAAAGAACACAATATGTACTTCAAATACCATTGCTAGGCACCAATACATAAGAAATAAACCTGATGTTGTAGAAACCAAGTGACAGAAGATCTATTGTTATGTTAACAATTATCGAATTATTTTTGAATTATTATTTAGTAAAAATCAGTTAGGATACGATCAGGTAGGATACGATATTATTTATATCATTACGTCAACACAGAGCCTCATTACATTCATGTTAACAGTTAACAGACTATGAAATGATTAACTAAGAATGCTGTTTTGCTTTGGTTAAGTTACCTCAGCATTGCTCATTGAAGAGACTGATCTAACAGGTTACTTGTAATCAAAAGCTAGGTTTTTGGTATTTAAATAAATGCAAGTAACGTAAACATCATTTAGCCATTTGTTACACCAGTAAAACACAAAGCTCTGATGTTGTATACCGGCTGTTGTGAGCCCTTACGAGGCTGGGGGTCAGATGCATGTGTAATGTGATGTCCAGACCCAGCATTCACTTTGTAAATAGGGTCTGGACACGCTCCATCGTGATCATTTAGCCTGCATCCTAATGGGCATAGACCTCGGGCTCATTTTTAACTATCGGGGCAGTCTTTAACCAATCGACATTGCAACAGTTTTATCGCTTCATCTAGCTCTACCACCATTTCGAAGCAAAAGCTGGATTCGAACATCATTGCACTTAGCCACCCCCACTGGTCGCTGATTGGTCAGTCATCCATAGCGGATGTGTGAGCGCTAAAGCGAAACAGGGTTTCCAGACTATTCTCCGTTTAAATTGAGCTGAGATCAACAGTAGGGCAGAGCCAGGCTGAGGCTATGAGTTTTTCATACCAGTTTATACCACCCTTTTAAACTTGCAACAATTACTCCATACTGTATATTACAATATAAAGTATATCAGTAATATATTTTCCCCCTATACATTTATATCTATCATCTATAAACTTTAAAAATGTGCAATGATTCAGATGAATGTTATCATGCCAAGCTGAATGGGCATCGAAGACTAGAAAAACATTAATAGGTATAAATGCCTTTGACAGACTCTGGCTAGGACAACAAATGCATCATAGTGTGACACTAAATACAGTGTTTGGCAACAGAATTACATCTAGAAAGTTGCTGTGTTGCACACGTGTCATGTTAATGTGTGATATCGCCGCTGCCTAAGGCTACACAATTGCTTTCTTGTACGCACAAAAGCACTGTATTCATGATAATAAATATATTTCTGAAAAATGTATGTAATGAGCTAGACAAAAAGCACATATTGCATTTGGGGAGACTTAGACCATCCCCTCCCCCAAACCCCACCAAACACATTGGCAAACCCCAAGCATCCGAGCTAGAGCTGGTCTTTTTATATTGTCTTTGTCCCGCTATATCACTCCAGCCCAAACCTTCCTGCACTCCGTTATTTTTATAAATAGCCCCATGGCTCTGTGTGGGACCTGAAGGGAAGGATGTGGTGGTAAGGAATGTGGTTTTTTTTCTGCTGACAGATGTCCTGTTTTCTGTGCTGACAGGACACTGATCTCAGACCCAACTAGCTTGGGCTTTGCCTTGAAAACAAGATGATAATTGTATTATTTTAAAAACAATACTGCACTACAGCAGTTACAATAGTACCATAAACACTGTTGCTCAGACAAAAATTCTCCTAATTTAACTTTAGCCCTAAATTTTACATTTTAACAGTCTGTCTACAGACCTAGTATTAGACCTAGTAACTTGGCTACGATGTCAGTTATCATGAATGTTGTCTAAATGAGTAAACTAAGTAACTCTGAACCTAACTTAACTACAGTTGGCAAATAATTATGAAAGCTTTACATGAAAATCTGCCAAAGTCGGAACTCGACGGCCAGGCCTTTAAAAAATGTATTAAAAAATATAACGTCAAATCAGAAATGCAATCGGTGCTTGATTGAGGTGATTGAGAAGTCACTGGTTCAAACCCCACTAACTGTGTCCCTGAGCTAGACACCTAACCAGAATTGATGACACCGCCATCTGTGTGTGACGAGTAAATGTGAGGTAAACCTGCATGGCGTCGTGAGTGGCAAGGTTAGAAAAACGATGTATAATTGCAGTCAATAAAAAAAATACAGACCATAGGGACAAAGATACTACTTTTGGAGAAATATCCTCTGGATTGATATTTATGTTTAGAGGGAAAAGCCAGAGGCTTGCAAACTGAAGAACACCAACCCAACCATGAAGCTTGGTGCATCATCATGATGTAGGGTTCCTTAGCTGCAGAAGGGACATGGGTCGTCCAAATGGACCCCAAGCATACTTCCAAAGTTGTGGCAAAATGGCTTAAGGACAACAGAGTCAATGCATTAGATTGGCCATCACATAGCCCTGACCAAAATCCAACAGAAGATTTGTGGGCACAACTGAACAAACATCCAAAAGCACGGATTCCTACAAACCTGGCTCAGTTACACCAGTTGTCAACTTATTGTGAGAAGCTTGGGGAAGGCTACTGAAACAAGTTTAAACAATGTTAAAAGGTGATGCTAGCCTCACTCTCTATTATTCTGACATTTCACCAAAAAAAGCAATGATCCTAACTGACAAATGTCAAAAAACTGAGTTTAAATGTATTTCGCTAATAGGTGAATGTAAATTTGAGATATTCCCATTAGAATCAATAGACATGTAACAGTGAGTTGTTTTAATCAACAGCTATGGCTGGCTAGACATTCTGCTAACATGGAATAGCTCAGACTAAATGCATCATGAAAAGTTCTTGTCTCTGAATTCCAACAGCTACAAGTTCAACTGTACAGTACAAGATAAATAGTCCCCACCCACACTGACATTTGTCAAACATTATACATTAAGCGCTTGATATACTGTACTGTAGAATCTTAGCATTCTTTACTTATTTATTTTCTTACTTAAGACAGTTTCCATCTGTGTAGCAGGACACTACACTGGAAATAGTGTGCTATAATCAGGAACAATTACTTGGTCTTCTTCCTCCCATGTTTCGTATACATTATTTAATGTTATATATCTTTTCAGTTATGCAATCTCTAGACAGTGAAATCCAAGACAGAAACCTGTCTCAATATGTATTACCTGACAAACCTATTGATGAGTGCAGAGATATAGCATTTTACTGTACTGTATTTCTTCTACTACTGCTATTTTCTAAAAAACTAAATGTTCCTTTGTGATCCAGGTGACCAGCTGTTTGTGTAAAAATGTGTTATTCAAGTTTATTGAAACAGAGAACTTAAAGTCCACAAAAGCCTTTTGGCAAACCTTGAGCTATGAGTGGAATTTTAATTACATCCATATTATTTCTCTTGAACAACGGTCTTGAATCCTCTGGACAATTCTGTATTATCTTTAACAACAGCCAACACACAAAGTTCATGCTTTAGGTTTAAGCATTTTGGGACAATGTACAGAAAAGCCCTGTGCATGTAAATGTATCTTTGACACTCATAATCATTTTGTCTTAAAAACGGGTAGTATCTGGCCCCTGGGTAGTAAAGAATGGTCATTGCATCCCAGACACATACAGTACAGTACAGGGAGGACTCCAGAGGTCTGAACTTAGGTTTCATCCAATGCTTTACATTTGAATGCACACACAATTCTGTTCAATTACTCGAGTCTAGTTTGTATGATATGGTGATTGGGCAAAATTATAAACTGTGTATATTTCAATTATTTAATTGTATTATACTCTACACTTGGTTAAAACACACTTATAGCATAAGATGTGAAAATCTTATGGTCTGATGTGCCTGATTAGGTTATATGGAACCAGTTATAATTGTAGCGCCATACTACAGTTATGTGAATAACCTTTAAAGGCAATGTTAGTCATTTTCGAGAACGCTTGCTAATAATATCCCTCCGCGCATCCGTGGCATCACTCCACAAATTGAAACACATTCTGAAGCAAACTACGGGTTTGTTGATATGAGCGGTGTTCGCCACTTTGTTTGTTCCCATTTACGGAGCCAGGGTTGTATAGGAGTATCAGATTCTTTTTTCAACACGCACAGAGAACAGTAAAATAGCGAAATGTGAGGAGATATTTAGTGTATTTGACAAAACGCGTATTAGTTTACACATTAGCTTGAAATAGCTGACTATACCTTCAAAACAGATTTTATTTTCTAAATGTATTATCTGACATTCATTATTTTCCATTATGAAATCCTTCAGAAGTCACAATCTTAGTTTCGTTCATTAGTAGGTCTGTATAATTCTCCAGAATACTGTGAGACCATAATATGAGTTGCACTATTACATGGCCATAGCCATAAAATCTACAGTATACTGTAAAATGTAATGCACTGCATATATATCAGATGGAAGTAAGCGATTTCAATTGAAGATTTATTTGACAGTAAAATGGTTAGATATAGAGGATGACTCTTAAATGTAATGCCAAGATTATCTAGTAATTTAAGTAGAGTCACACCTTTATCTAGTACCAATAATTCAACAGGATGACTTTACAAATCAAAGACTGCAAGCTGTTGAACTCCAAAAAAACAAACATTTATCACAACACTAATCCAGGCTAAATGTATCCCATCATGCCATTCCAGCAGGCTTCATACTGTCAAGTATAATTCAGTACATTTGGGGAATCGAGGAAGGCTCCAACATTCCTCCCCCGCTCCTGGTACAGCAACTCACTCTTTAATCTCAAATTAAAAACACCACACACAAAAAAAAAAGGTATCCTCATTGTAGCCATAATAAACATGCGTCATATCTGATCTTATTTGGGTATAGCCCTCATTTTCAGTATCATGTATTTTGCTCAGCTAATGAAAATCTAAAATAAAACTCTCTGTACACCAGCATCAATATGCACATACAGTATGAAAGAATTCTATGCAGGAAAACCACAAAATAAATATACGTCTCACCATGTGCAGATGTGTCCACCTCTGTTTTGGATCCAGTTTTTGGTCCATGGAGCAGGTTTCTGACATTCAGTCAAATTCTTCTAATAGTAAACCCACATTCAAACCAGTACTACAGTGAAACATACTACAAAATTCAGTGTGAGCCTACCACTAAATCTATGGCTTATAGACTTAAAAAAACGTCTGGAATTCTTCTAGTTTTAAGCACATGCCTAATTCAGCTCCTATAGCCGTGGCTTGAAACTCTACATTTCAGCTGTGACAAGTTAGACTTTGGACCTGTTTGGGTAGATACAAAAACCAACATGCAAACACACAGATACCCCTCAGCCCAGAGGAAAATAAGGCAAAGGACACAATTTTAGAAAAACAGGTGCTGGTATTTTATCCCGTCATACCAATGACCAAGGTCTTCTGGAGTAAATCATTAATGAAACTTATATTGCACGATTATGCCCACATTTGGCTGTATTGATAGGGTTGTGTTACTATCAGTTCACCTAAGCTAACTTAACACAGCATGAATCGGTAGGCCTATGTGAAGAGGAACTTCACATACCTTGACTTTCAAACCAAGTCTCGCTTGACCTTATATTGTGCAAATTAGGCTCAGTTGTGAGATGATGTGGGGTCACTTGGCATAAACAGTGTTTTCCGTGGTCACATGTCATGTTAAAATTAAACCAGATACAATGGATAAACGTTATGGAGGAATGTTGATGCTAACGAAGGAATTTTAATGTTAACTAAGGAATTCAGACGTTAACAAATTCAACAACCAGTCAACAACACAGACTGGAGCTACCTCATTTTGCTAGCATCAGCTAATAGCTAAACCTTGCCCAGGAAAATGGTGATAAATATACACGGTGTCATCAATATCATCTAAACTAGATTGGACCGTTTTACTGCCCCTGCATCACTGGCAGTAAATGTGGAACAAACCATTCCTGAAAACACATGGTTTTTATTAAACATTACAGAATAAACATGACTCGATAATTTACCTTGGTTAAGAGTAGAGGTTCATGATGTTCGCGACCTCCCCTCAGTGTAAAGCCCCATGGCGCACCTCCTGAAAGAAGCACATCCACCAGTCTCCATCCCTCATCACCTCTGCTCTTCTGATCCACATCTACTGATCTCTCCATTAAATGCTGATGTGGATCATTTCTAGAACTCACAGGATCCATGCTGAAAAAAAATAAACGAAGAATAGACATGAATACACACAACAAATAAACCTCTACAGTATATTAAACATGTGAGAATGAAAAACAGTCATGCACAATGATCAATATTAAGACTATGTTTTGACTGACATGAGTAATAATTTACTATGATAAGATATGCGTATCTTGTATGTAATGTAATTAAATGCAAAGACTGAAATTGTCACTAAAACACCTTAGTGTTATTATTTACAGTATAGTCTTGGGAGTGACAATGCTAACAACCAATGAAAATCTACTACCCGACTTCCTGATAGTGCTGACATGTTTACCTATCAGACATGCAGGTAGACCACAGGTTAGAGACAAAAAAAAACATGGCTGCTTGTATTTCCAAAATCAAACACACTACTCATTGACGCAGCGAGGTGCCTGGCTCGAGGGTTACATGCCATCTTGCAAGTGAGTTCCTCTGGTGCATGCGCAGTGCCACCAAAAGAGTGGGTCGCAACCTACAACCGTCTGCGATGCTAAAGTTTGCCATCACAAGCATGTTTGTTTTTGTTGAGCACTAAACTGTCAGAATGATAGCTATTTTTGACTATGCCTAAAGAATAATCACCCAAAGTGTCTACACTGTTAAGTAAGCAATGTCCATAAGCAGCATGGAAATATTATGAAGAAACATGTGGCAGCTGGAAAAATACATAAGCGTAGCAGTAAAAATTATACAAAAATGTTCAATGGGACATTGTGTATGTGCATTATGAGCTGGTTATTCAGTACCACCAAAGAACTGAAACTATAGAGTACCACCAGTCACTACAAAACATGGCTGCAAGCCTCGAGTCAGACCCTGCCACCCTAAGCATACAGAAGAAAATGAGGGCTAGGCCTATTTCCCCAACAGCTTTTTTCCTTGGTGCAGCAAGGTAGGTGAATCAAGGATTATGGGCGGCATCATCACGAAAGTGAGTTAAACTGGCACATGGGTACTACCAGAAGAGTACATCGCAACATGCAATGCTGCAGTCCTCTGGTTAAGAGGACTCTCTTACCCTCTGCAAAGATTAGTGGAAAGTGTAGGGTTAGTTTCTCCTCAATAGTTAAGATTAAAGTTGAGATGACCCAGTGTGCCCCATGAGAGTAAGTTAACTCGGGGGAGACATTGTTCTTGTTTCACTTGTGCCATCTTCATACAGAGGGTTTTCTCAGGGGTGTGTTGTGCAGTGTCGTGTAGTGAAATGGCTGTCATCATGTAGGCTGGAAAAGTAGGTGTGTGTGTGTGTGTGTGTGTGTGTGTGTGTGTGTGTGTGTGTGTGTGTGTGTTGTTGTTTGCGTCAGACGTTCTGCTTCTAGCTGCGTAATGACGTAGTGCTAATGAACGGAAAAGGCTGAGACTATTTATGCTGCTGGCGATCAGACGGTTTGTAGGCTAAAAAAAACATAAGAACGAAATGTAATGTTGCATTAATAAAAGTGCAGTAGAACACAACTTTAACATGTGGATTTTACAATTAAATGTTTTTGCCCTTAGGAAAAATTTATGTAATTACAATATAGACATACATTTTACATTCGTTTTGTCATCCTTGGATAGTTTACTGAAAAATCAACCTGAAATAGAGCTAGACGCTATAACTGCCGCGAACACCTGTTGACAGTCCTGACTAATGCGTTGGGCTACGTGATGTGCATTAAACACTTATAATGGTGTCACATACAACTGTATGCTACCTTCGTTGCCTTTATAGTCAAACAATAACCGGGATGACAGATTAACTTTGCTCACTTAAAGAGTTTCTGGTGATAGATCACACGACATACGTGAAAATACGTGTTTCTCCTAGCAAAGTGTGTCGAAAAAAGTTTTGAATGGTCCATAAACACTGCATGAAGAATTTATGCAGGGGTAATTTTACCTGAGAATAAAACGTTTTGATAGACCGGTGAACAAGCCCGTTTCGTCGCGGTGACACACAGCTATCTTCCAGGTTCACGTTACGCATTCTTCATTCTTTTCCCCCTTAAGGATCTCTTTCGCCAAAAGTTACCTTAAACACTTGATAAACCTAAACGACTAATTTCGTGTGGCGAGCTGAGAGTGTTCCTGTTGTTTTGAATGTAGCAGTTTGGTATGTACCGTAGTCTACTCCGTTGAAGTCGACCGAACCAGACAAAACCAAACGAGTATTTAAATTAGCAAAGCTAGCTAGAACCCATGGATAATAAGACAGGTAAGCATCATGGTAAAGCACACGCGTGCCATCTACTGTCAGCAATCTGGCAAGCCTTTTCTTGTGGTCTTTTTGTGATTAACCGCCAAAAGGTAAACATATTAAGAACTGGGATATAACTTTGAAGTTAGTTAGACGTTTATTTTAAATGTATCTTTATTGGCTTACATGTAATTTAATTGAGAAAGTTGAGGGTCCAAATTTATTGCTAAATACAATCAGCATTGCACCAGGGGGCGGTAATACACCTATCGCTCCCACATTTAATGGCCCCGTTTCCAGGGTAACGCGCATTGATTCACGTATACGGATCGTTAGAAGGCTCAAGTTTGGCCAAATTGCGGAAGTAGGTGACTGCATCAACAGTTAAGCAGAGATTTACACGTAATTATAAAAGCTTTGGTTAAAGTACAAACACATTCTTTAATCGTAAGACGCTAGGCGTATCCACTGATTTATGTCATAATTTTCGATAACTAACAAATGATCAAGACTTCCGTCATGGAAGTCAACCCATGCCAAACCATATGGCCAAACATTTTTCATGCTTGTTTGCTAGATGTATAGTTATTTCCCATACACAAGATTATTGGAGGAAACAAACCCCATTTCCCGATAGATGAGACAATGCTATATGTGTTGTTGTATTGTTTCCAATGTAGCACAGTTTACTTGGATTTTCCAAATAATTTTGTTTTTAGCATTTTCCATACTGTCATAACTATTTCAGAAATGAGGTTTGTACATTCTGTTTATACTTGGCTGCATTGTCACAAAAAAAGATATGTTCTTGTCTATACATGCTGTGAAATGTGATAAAGTGTGTATATATATATATATATATATATATATCAAGTAATGATTATGGGCACATTATTCATTTATCTGGAGTTAAATCATTTGAAAAAAATGCAAGCTGTAAATATCTGGCTTTCAGTTACTGTTTATATTGACAGCCAAATTTGGACTGATAAAATGCAGTACTTAAATACTGCAATCTTTTAGACTTAGTAAGATTGGCATAAATGTCACTGTAGGTGGTAGGAAGGAATTACTTTGATAGCCCTGGTTTTGCTGTATCTTACCATAAGTTAATACACAGCAGAAACCGACAATTAAACAATTTTTTGTTACAATTTTATTTAACCAGAAAACAGAATATGCTTCATACACATACTTAACTAATGCATATGCTGAATAAAAAAATAAAATATATTTGCAAAGAAAATGCCAGAGAAGACTAGATCCACTCATTTTATATATATATATAATTTTACAGTAAAACATCTGACACATTAAGAACCATTTGGTTGAACAGTCAGTTGGTATATCAGTTATATTGTCACTTAACACTGCCTATATGAGATTTTACACTTGTATATTCTTATGACACAATGTATACGTTTACAATGCAATGCATCACAGATCACAGTGAGTTGGGTTCAAATATTTAAAAAATGTAACTCAATACTTTCAACACAGTTGCAATCCCGTTCAATAGTGCAATGAATAAAGGACAAAGGTGCAATGAAACAGCCTATACTCTTTGGTTACTACTATGTATTGTACGTACAATAATGTATTGGTGAACTAACACAAAAAAACAAATTTAACTGAATTGTATTAGTTACCTTATCATTCTTATCTTGGTATTGTGGAGATCATACACAAAAAAGCAATCATTCAGTCAAAGCTTGCTAGCAGTGCTACATTGTGTGTGTAGTAGAAAAAGAAAGTCAGAGCTTTAGAGAAAAGTAATAGAAACACATCAAAGGTAGTGTGTGCACCCATGTAAAATGTGTGGGCAATACAGAAGTGCAGCTGGCAGACAAAGATGGGACTGATGCTGCAAACACATTGAAGACCCTGTTTATGTCAGTCCAATTTCCTCCAGTACGCTGCGTGGGGTCTCCCCATCCTATGGGTGGATAGATTAACCACATTATGTGAGGGGATGCCTCCTTATCTCTGATACTTTAAATACATGAGTATTCATGTTTCTACTGACAAGAACACAATGGACCAGTTGCATAAAAATGACAGCTGTTTGATGTCCTGTCATACTCAAAGGATAATCAGACTGTAAATCACCCTGTCCTTTTACATGTTCTGATTGTTACTGTGAATTTTGTTTAACTATGTTGTTATTTTCCCGTTCAATAATACCCATACACCTTTAATCAGTATACTGTAGCCTATGTATTGAGTTTTCTAGGACCGTATTTATTGTATTGAGTTTTAGTTGTCCGATTCCAAATTCAGTCCAAATTTAGTCTAGTGGTAAAACCAAATTGTGTCAATAGAACACTGACATCTTCATACATCTAGCTGCTTTAAAATCTGTATCTTGTTTAATATTGTTTATAACGGTAGTCCATACAAAATTAATTACTTTCTGATTACTAAATTAATTAGAATTTGTAATTATAATCACATTATTTTCCAATTGCAAAAAATTTTTTAAAAAAAATGTATAGATACTAATGACAACATATAACCAAAGAGCTATAATACACAGAAGTTATTAGCTTTATGTTATGAAACATAAAGTGACATATAAATGAAAAAACTTACTTTGGCATCCTAAGGTTGGGCACAAAGTAAAGAGAGTAGTTCTGTGAGACCAATGACAAATATGCAATTCCTTCATGAGATTTTAAAAGGGAAATGTCTTTTCAAAGCAAATCTCTTAAACTGAGGACCAACACTGTTCCATTTAATTTTACATATTGGGCTTTTGTTTGTTTTGAATTAATGTCATGAAAAACACTTAATTTAATAAAAGCAGTAAAACTTTGTTATAACAAGGACAAAAAGATAAACCATATCAATACAAAAACGTGTTATAGCTAGGCCTATGTAACATTTTTCAAACAATACCAGTTTATAATAATGAATACCTGTTAATGTATTTGGACAAAAAACACTATACATATCCTAATGAGTTTTCAATGCACAAATATTATCTAGTGTGCATGTACTTTCCAAGGAAACCCTGTTTACTTTATTCTAATGCCCATAATCATGTTGACATGAAATCTTATGTGCACACATCTATATGTGTGCAAATACTGTAGCAAGGCATTGCACTTCCTCTAGTTATAACATACATCACATACCACTTAGCTAGTGGTCTTTTCTTCCACATTTAAATCATAAAATAAAATAAATATATCCAACAAAAATAAATGTCAATGTAATTACTGAAAATGATGGTAAATGGACTGCATTTATATAGCGCCTTTTCTAACGTGGGTTAGTCAGGGTGCTGTACTACACAGGATTCTCACATTCACCTACACACTGATGAGGGTGTCAGCCACGCAGGCTGACATCCAACACATCAGGAGCAGTAAGGGTTGGGTGTTTTACTTAGGCACTTAGCCAAGAGGAACTGGGGATTTAACCAGCAACCTTTTGATTGCCAGATAATGCCCTAAAGCTCTAGCTACAATATAAAATAAACACATTCCTTCAGATGTAAATTATTAAGATATTTTTGAAAGGTTATTTCAGATATGACTATTTATCTAAAGCAGTAATTAATTACATTATCAGTTTACTAAAATTACACATCAATACTATATGAAAATATTGTTTTCTAGACTGGAAGGAGTAAAGCCAAGAGTATTTTGCTAACATTCAACGTAACATACAAACCCTAATAACATCTGAGTAATTTAAACTGTCCTGATAGCATCTGCGTATGGCTTTGATGGATACGTCAAAATGAGAATAAGTCTTTGCTTTAAGCCGTGGACCCAGGGAGACATTATATAAACTTACAGATGACTGTGCATTGAAACAGTGAGGCGGATCAACATTAAGTATGTAACAATATACTCTATTCCACACACAATGCATATCAGGGTGTAATAAGTCACAATGCATCTAGACACTAAATGTAAAAACGGTATTCATATTATAAAATAAGATATTTAAAAGAGGGACTCATTTTGTATCTAGAATATCCCTAAAAGTTAAAACCAGTGTAACAAAACAGATTCTCCCCCTAAAGCAGTTAGCTTGGGTGGAACTCTGGGGGCAATCACTTTTAGTGTACCTTTACCACTGCAGTGCAGCCACACTATAGAACATATATCAATGTTATTTCCACTGTAGCCTGTATTGTCTGCGAGTAGAGTATATTGTTGCATGTGCAAAGCCAATGACGATGCAATGGTGCTGGAAAAGGGCACAAAGACAGGTGCCAGGCACGGGGAGCTCAGCATGCATGGTGGAAAGCAGCGGCGGTGGCAGCGTCGACGACAGCCAGTCAGTCAGTACATAGGCACGTTAAAGTACTCATGTCGGGGCTGGGGAGGAGAAATGCAGAGGGCTTAGAAAAGACACAGGCAGACATGACACGCATGCAACAAAGCAACAGACAACTGTATGGCTCAGGCAGCACCCTCCTCGATGTACGTGGGTGAAAGCAGCGTTAAACCCCACCCCAATCTGCTCCTGCCCTGTAGAGAGCTACACTCACACCCTTCTGGGGTATACAGTAAATGTACAGTTCCAGTAAGTACAGTGATGCTGTCATGGCGTCTTGTGATTTTGAGCGGGAGAGCGTTAACAGACCGCCATGGAAGCTCAGGCCCCCCGCCCCCCAACTTCCATTACTTTAGTGAAAAAGAATTATAAACTTTAAAAGCATACAGTTAAGATATTGCTAATGCGAACACAGGTTGGCACAGGTGGAATGCATATACAGTAAACAATTTTGAATTGTGACGCATTAAGCATTCAACATAAAGGAGATACAAACTGGGGACACACAAGGACGTTTTCTTTCTTTTTGTTTAACACAAACGTCTACCAACTGGAGATAGACTGTTATCATTCACATGAGAATAGGAGCCATATCTTCCTTAAGTATTGAGATGCGGCAGACAGGGTGATAGCAGGGTGACTGAATCTACATCTGGCTAGAGGGCTCTAGTGGTAAGCCTTGATCCACACACACAAATGTATTCACCTCAGTGGCTCTAATTCTGGAAAAGACCAGAGGATTCGGAGGCCATATTTGGAACCAGCACACCTGCGAGGCAAAGTGTTTTGAGGACATAGAATGAGTCTCATGAGATCTCATAAGCCTATAGCACCTACATTCACAGCATGGCATTAGAGACGTGTGTGGAGATCCACTGTGCACCGCTGAAATAAAAAGGCTGTGTGCATGAAACTGTCCCCACACAGTCTATTGTTTATAAGTCTCTATAGTACAGAGCCTGAGCTATGACTGAAACACATTACTTATCAACATGTACGGCTATGCGTGCAGCAACACCTACTGTAGCCCCTGAGAAATGTTTAAATCGTTAATAAAATAATGTCTATCTCTCATGATGTACTCATTACACCATGCATATAAGATGTATACATCTTTATGACTAACCAGTCAAGTCTGAAAACATAATCTATTTTTGGCAGCATGCATATTCTTTGAAGCTATTGTTGCATTATGTTCCATTAGTACCAGTTAGTCATCTATTGTTAGTCAGAAATTCTGTCTAATAACACACGTACATTACATAATGCTTTTGTTAAAGGGACACACCTGTAGCAGCCCAGAACACCAAATAATCACCCAAGTGTGAAAGGAGTAGTCAGGTGTGGGAGGGGCTAGTATCAACCAATCAATGTTTTGTAATTAAATGGAGTGCCCCGCCTGCACTCATTGCACTCATGCGGTTTTATTTTCAAACAAGCTAGAGTGAATATTCCAGCTTCTTGGGGCGTTGTAATGCAGTAAAGGACTGTCCCTTTAAAAAGGTGGAGTCAGCGATTGCAGGCTAATGCAGCTATTTAGAAATTGCTCTGAATTCCGTCTTTCCAAATATGATTGAAATAATCATGCAAAATAAATGAAAAAACGTACACTACATTAACAAAGCCAGAATCTACCTGCTCGTTACAAAGCAGGTAGTAAAGTTTTGTGAATATTTTAGTATCTATTGAATACATTCTGGAAAGTATAACTGCTAAATGCTGACTGTAAATCAACTGGCTGCTTCACACAGATTATCGGTTAGAGGGATTACAGTCTTGGAAGGATTATAATGGTATTCAGTACACAGAATGCATTTATTTTATGTTCACATACACTCTATTGCCACAAATACACACACAAAAAAATATATATAAAAATTAATATTTCCAGAACAAATACTGTGTCCCTTGTGTTTTGTCCTGACATATATATATACACATATATATATACACATATACATACACATATATATATACACATATACATACACATATATATATATATACA